>VZTO01002289.1:36628-65184 GCA_013400615.1 Syrrhaptes paradoxus
TGAGGGTGACAGAGCACTGGAACAGGCTGCCCAGAGAGGTTGTGGAGTCTCCTTCTCTGGAGACATTCAAAGCCCGCCTGGATGCGTTCCTGTACGATCTGATCTAGGTGTTCCTGCTCCGGCAGGGGGATTGGACTAGATGATCTTTCGAGGTCCCTTCCAATCCCTAACATTCTGTGATTCTGTGATTCTGTGAAATGGATATTAGAACAAGCTGATGAGATTTTTCTGCCTTTTTTTTTCTGCTCCTGGAATTTTTCCAGCAAGTCATTAGTTTGTGCTTTCATAATTCTAAAAAAAAAATTGTTGGATGGGTGACATCTATCAAGCTTCTTGATGATGCCAAGCTAGGGTCTGAGCTGGCATTCTCCCAGGTGTTTAGGAGGTCTGTGGAGGAGTTGACTGAAGTCACCCTTTCCTCCCTGCGCTATGCAGGCTTGTAGCTGTGACATTTTAAGTGCACTCCTTAGCATTGATCGCTAGTCTTACAATGCTTGATAGTCATTGTCCCAGCTGTGCATCAGTGGGTCTGCAGATTACCAGGCTTATGGAAAATGGACTTGAAAACAGTGTGTTCATCAGAGTACTGTATATATATGACTAGCTGTACCCAGCACACATGACTTCAATATCCTCAGCTGTCCTCTCTGCTCCTTTGCTGGAGATGACTGGAGAGTTGGCAGAATGAGACATATGCCTGTGCTCCAGTGGCTGAAGGTTTTATCTGATATATTATCACAAACCCACCCTCCATTGGCAGTTTATGCTAATACACCAGTCTGAGCTGGAGCATTCAAGGTGCAGACACACATTTCTTCTGCCTTACCTGCTGTTGGGGTAGTAACTTCTGGCAGAGGGACAGAGCAGACAGCTGGGGAGAGGTAACATCTTAAATCACATCAGCTAGGCTCTTTGGAGCTCATCTGTCAAATACTGTTATACACTCAGAATGGGTGTAAATTTACTCTATTTTGCCTGGGGCCATCAGTCTCACTAAAGAGGACAGATTGGGACAAGGGCATGAAGCTTCCTCATAGAGCATGCTTGCTCCTGTGTTGTATGTCTGTGTTCTGCTCTTGAGAGCGAACGAAGTACCTAGGCTTAGTGACTTGCTGAATCCCTTCTAACCAGTGAGAGAAGGCTGGGATGTAGCATTGTCCTGCAGCAGTCCCAGCCTGCTTAACAGTTACCATGTTTCCTGCCACTGTTTCAGCTTATGTCAGCTAGGACTCCCACTGGCAATGTCTGGACATGATCTAGGAAGTGGCAAACCCAAAGCATGTAATGTGTCCTTGAGGATGTGTTTCAGCCTGGTGGCTGAGCAAAGGGGCTGTAGTAGGAGCTGCGCTGCCTCTGGAGAATGAGCATCACTATCCCATTACCTCTCATACCAAAAGTATGTGTTCTGGGAACAGGGAGTCTAGGGTTCAGATGTGGCTAGTAAGATCACTTCTCTTGTCTTCAGTTTTCACAGTGTTTTCCTGATGGCTTCTCACTCCAATTTGTGCTGTAGCTTCCCAGATAAATTCATGCTCAATTCTATCTCTGCAATTTCCACATCATGTTTATTCAGAATAAGTTGTTTTTGCTTCTCAGCCCTGCAGGATTAACCTGTTTTATGAAATTCAAACGTCCTTCTCTTGCTTTCTGTCTTGTAATATTCTTTCTCTTCCAGTTCTTTGACTTCATGGACTGTGCTAAGCTTGCAGGAGATACCAGAAGGTCGAGAGGGAGACTCAGTGCCCTAGCCAGGCCCAAGGCCAACTGCAAACCCTTCATATGGGCTGTATTCTGGTGTATTGTGCAGTACTTATGAGCATGAACATGACACTGCTGAACCCTCATTATCGCAGAACCCTTTTTCCAATTCCACTCTGAGGAATAATATACCAGTAGGCCAAAGATCTAATACAAAAAGCATTAAGAAGATAGGAATTTCTTCATCAGCTCAGCAATTTTCAGAGTCTTACTAAAGGAAGCTGTCCTATTTTAGGGAATATTTTATCTCTCTCTTAATGCCTAATGTGTTGAACTGTTATACAGGGTTTTGCTATTGGAAAGTAGGATGATAATGACAATTTCTGTCTTTGTAGCCAATGATTCTTTGTGCTACTTATAGTTTCTTTCATTTGAAGATCTCAAAGTTCTTTATGCCGTAGTTCTTCAAAGGACCCTTTTTGCTTGGACACTCAAATCTCACTGGACTGAGTGCTTAAATCATAGAAGATATTTTAAAATTTCTAGCCTATGTCTATTAACAAATAAGTTTAAAATTGTGCGATTCCTCCTCATAACAGCATGGGTGCTTAATAACACGTGAAGAATCAGAGTTCCAGAATGTGTTTGTGCTGCTCTGCAAAGGGAAAGATGATGGATTTGGGTTTTTTTTTTACATGTTACTTCATAATTCATTGCATGTTAGAGGAGCATGAAGTGTCCTGCAGGAAGCAAGGTGGTAGGTGTGGTCTCACAATCTACCATGGCAAAGGTAGGCTAGTCAAGGAGTGTGACCCGGTGGGAAGAACAGTAGCTTTGAACCCCAGAAGCTGTGCAGCACTTGACAGAAATGCTGTGTTTTCTCTGAGGTTGGCCTGAAATGAAATGTTTTGCTTTTTTTTTCTGTTAAACAACTGTTTTTCCCCTCTCCTTTGGAATTTCTTCTTCCTGGTAACATCAATGCTTTGACTTTTACTGGGCTGAAAGCAGGAAAAAGTTTTCTTCACAGTAGTAGGTACTTCATCTCTTGCTCAGCTGCTGTTGCAGGCTCATTGGTGTGGTTTGAGCATGTAACATGCAAGTGTATTAAAAAGCAGTACAAATAGAGCTAGGAAACTGGAGAGACAAGATTGAGTGTCTTGGCGAAATCATTTACGTTTAGTCCCTTTTCTACAGTGGAGGGACCTTGGCATAAGGCAAAACACAGCTGAGATTAGCTGCAAGTAGTTTTAGTCCATTGTGTGACTATAAAGAACCGGAATATTCCAAGCTTAAGGAGGGAGCTGGATTGTTTTATTTACAGTCATACCTAGTACACAAATCCTCATTTACACAAACAGCATGCTGAAGGCAGTCTTTCCCTGTGCCGCATAGGGCTGTGACCTTGCCAGATGCCGAGGTCAGGCAGCTGCTCTAGAAGGAATTTAGCAGCCTATGAGGTTAAGTTTTGACAATTCCACCTCGTGCCCTGCTGTCTGAGTGCTCCTGCATGCTGCACTTGCCTGCCTCCACAGATAAGCCTCATCTTCCCTGATTGTGAGATTTAAGTTTTTACCTGAAAAGGACCAAAGGTTAATGTGGTAACAAAGCAGCATGGTTATTATTTGGAGTAGATAACAAATAGTTCTGTGCCCTCTGGTGCATAGCTTTAAAACTCTTCAATGAAGGCAAAATGGTGTTTTGTAGGAATGCAGTTTGAGCAGCACAGGAGTTATGTTTCAGTTGTTCACCTTAATGGAAATTTTTACATTTCCAGATTTATTTTAAAATGTCCTGGTTTCTTAAAGAAGCAAGGAAAAAGCAATAATTCTGCCTGCCTACATGTCAGCCTGTCAGTCCTGCTCTTCTCTGATATCAGTTGGCTGATTTCAGACAAATTCACCTATCAGGATAGGTGATTAAAAAAAAAAGAATTTCCTATAAGTACCAAGAAGATTGGAGGCAGGGCTAGGGAGACAAACTTAAATGTGTGCCCTCACTGGATGCAAAGATGACGGTGAAAGCTGAAGTGTGGCTTGCCCAGCGTGGCCTGTCAGAGGGCTGAGGAGCATGTGCATAGCTTAGAGCAAACACAGCATGTGCTGCCTCTTGCCCCAGCTTCAGTTAGGGGGGTGTGGAGATGCTGCATAGGTGTGAGTGCAGGGAGCCAGGGTTGTTTGCAGTTAAAATCAAATGATACTGCAGAGACTAAATGGACTTAGATACCTGAACAATTTAATCACAGATATATGCATTTTTATGAATTACAAAACTTCTCTGTTCAGTGGGAGAGATGACGCAGCGCAGAAAAAAAGTTAGATGGGTCAGCGTAGCAGCTCCAGCTGTGCCGTGCATAATCCCAGTGCTGGATTGTGGGGTTGCTTGGGTTCTCTCCATGAGTGACTCCAGGTGCTCTCAGGTATATGTTTTGGTAGAGATTATCCAATGTTCAATTAGCTTATTTAAATTCCCTCAGTGCCCAACAGCTGTCTGTTGCCACTGCCAGTGCTTTCAATCTACTCACGTGGAAAAGTGATTCTTAGCATGTTGTTGCCTAATTTACTCTTCTATTCTTAAATCTGTTATTCCCTTATCCCCTAGGGTTAACTAAAGTTCATATGCTAAAATCATTGTCAACTATGTCTAACTTACGCTAACTGCTACAAGGAAAACACAGAGACAGCACAAGTAATGTCCACAGGAGAGATAAGAGAATAGCTGGAGAAAAGCCCTATGACATAGGGTTACGTGGGACATAGGACAGAAGTACATAAGAAATAACACAAATTGTCTTGTGCTCTTGCCTGCAAACAACTTGCTAACTCGAATGCTCTTGAGAGGCAATATGCACTCAGACCATTGATATGTGCCTGCAACCTTAAATTCACCTTAGCAAAGTTTTTCTGTGTGCATTGGTTATTTATTACTGTTAGAGCACTGTGGATGCCCAGGGGATTTCAGTAGCATGGGGATATGATTACACTCAATAATAAAAATAATGTGCTGTAATAAATCTGTCATTTAGGGTAGAAAAATATTGACTGTTAATAAAATTACCTGTAGTATGGGCTAAATTATTTTAGTACTATTAAAAATTCCAATTGCTGGTTTCATGGATATGCAATTCCTTTTACTGCTGATGGGTGGATGGAGTAAAGGAAGAGGAGTGGAGAAGGGTGGATGTCTACAAAACAGGACCTGAAACTGTCACAAGGGAATTGCAGGAAACAGCAGTGGCTATGTGGCAGAGATAAAAGGTTAAGTTCACTGTAGGGAGAATAATCACTAATTTTAGGAGGGCAGGAGCCAAAACTGGGCAAAGTCCCAGGCACGGAACATCCTTGGATCAGGAGCATTCTTACAATGTGGTTGGGTGTGATGGGTTTACTCTTGGCTGGGAGCCAACCCCACAAACCATTCTCTCACTCCCCTCTACCCCAGGGGATGGGAGAGAGAATTAAAGGAATAAGGAGAAAGAAGACTCATGGGTTGAGATAAGAACAATTCAATAACTAAACTACAATAAGGCTGAAGATAATAATATATACAAATATACAAATGAGTGATACACAGTGGTAGTGCTCACCACCCGATGACCAGGCTAGCAATTGGGCTGTGCTCCCTCACAACTTCCCCTGCACCTGCAGGAACAGGCACAGCAGAGAAGCTGAAGAGACCTTGAATGTTGTGGCAACAACAATAAACATCACTGTTATCAGCTTTCTTCTTAGCACAAATCCAAAACACAGCTGCTTGATAGCTGCTATGAAGAAAGTTAACTCTGTCCCCTCCTTGGGGAAGGAGCTGGAGAGTCTCTGGAGGGCTTGGTGGCAGAGTTTGTCCTTCTAGGTCATCTCCAGTGTCCTGGTTTTAGCTGGAAGAGAGTTAATTTTCTCCATAGTAGGTAGTGTGAGGCTATGTTTTGTATTTGTGCTGAGGAGAAGGCAGCTGGTAGCATGCTGAAGTTTATGGTTTCTGCCAGGACAGTCAAGGACTTTTCAGCTTCTCTGCTGTGCCAGTGTGTGCAAGTGCAGGAGAAGATGGGAGGGAGCACAGTCCACAGTTACTGGCTTAGGATTTAACCTTAGGTTTAGGATTGAGACACAAATTGGACAATAATCTATTCTACATCATGCACATCATGCTCAGTATATTGATGAGGATCTGTCTGGAAGTTCGCGCTCTCAGTCTCTTCGATGGTTTTGTGGGATTGTGCTTTCAGGATCTCTCTGCTCTGGGGTTGGTAGCTGGGAAAAGGCTGGGCCTTGGTCAGCAGGTGATGAGCAGTTGCATTGTGTATCACTCATTTATATATGTTATGTATTACTATTACTATTGTCATTAGTATTATTTTCATTATTATTTAAAATGTTATTGTATTTTTGTTATTAAATTGTTCTTATCTCAACCCAGGAGTCTCTTTTCCCTTTATCCCTTTAATTCTCTCCCTTATCCCCAGGACGGAGGAGGGTGAGCAAGCAGCTATGTGGTGTTTGATGCTGCTAGCTGGGTCAAACCATGACAGCAGTCACTACTGAATTCCTTCACTGACTTTCCTGGGAATAGGGAATGGATAATTTAAAGCTTTCATGGCTCTAATCTATTAGAACCAAGCCTCATGGGGAGACACCACCCAGGAGAGTAAAGCAAACGAGTGGCACAGAGGTGTGGTGTAAGGCTGGATGGGGAAAAGATTTGTTGAGGAGGGTGGCCAAGAGAAGAGTACAAGAAGGTACTTGTAGGGCTGCATGCTGCTTTCTGTTTCTGGGGACTGGTGGTGCCAGAGAAGGGGAGGGAAGGTGAAAGTCCTATTGCCATCCCTACAGAGAACACTGGAGTGGCTGAGAGTGAAGGTGTTGGAGAGCCATCTAGGATGAGAACTGAGTTGGAGCAGGAGATCACTGATGACTTCTCAAAGGGGAAGTCTGCACTATAGGGTTTATATGGACTGAACTAAATTGCAGCCAGATATAAAGCATATTAATTGCTACTGAAGAAACACCCAAAGGTGAGCAGGAGTTGTGGTCTGTCTGTATCTTTAGGTTTGTCCAGGACTAAGAAAAAGGGCATGCAACCAAAAAGGAAAGTGAGGTTAAAAGGTGAGAGAGAAAATGGACAAAACTATTTCCTCAGTGTCTGAACACAAGAAATCAGGGAAATGACTAAGCAGGAACAGTGAGATGTTCTCATGCATGAAAAGAATGATGATTTAGTTGACATTATAGAAAGCGGGTGGGATAATGCATGTGACTAGAATACCAATAAAGGGAGATACGATCAACAGTAGAGGAAAAAAAAACTAGGGCAGAAGAAAATGATATTGTATATTGATGGATCAAAAAGGTTACTCAAATTTTTTTTTGAGACAAATCTTTTCCCTTCTATAGAACTTCTGACCTGAGATTCCCATGTGAATCAGAACCACTATATTTTAAGAGAAAAAGCCAGACCATAAAAAGAAGAGTTTAATGGTTTTCAGAAAAGCAGAGACTCATTAGAAACATGTTTCCTTTTTAAGTGATCCTGTAAGCACCATGTCATATTTACAGCATCAAGAACAGAGAGTCAGTGTGGTTCCAGCAGATACAGGGAAAAAAAAAAATTCGTCATCTCCTTTGAAGCAGTGAGCTGGGGCTACCTCTAATCTCTTGAAACAAGCAGAATAGGGCAAACTGCCCAGCTTAGCTCTTCCTGTGCAGCTCGATCTGGGAGTGGGTAGGTATTGGGGCACTCCCTTGGCTATCTTTCTATCTGTGCTACCAACTGACTGTGTGAGCTTGGTCAAATCATGCTGTTGGTTTTGTTTTGTTTTGTTTTTTTTTTTTATTGATTGAAAGGCTTAAATAATGCTGATCAGCTTCACTATGGGATATTAGAATTCATTAGCAAATATTATGGAAATGCTTTGACATCCTGCAATGATCATGGTTAGATATACATGTCAAAACTTAACCTGACCTCTCCTAATAGTGTTCTTGTTATGGGGTCAATTCCCATGACCAGAGAACTTGGACTTCAAATTATTGAGTGGTTAAAGATACAAGCATTGCTACAGATTTTAATTCAGAATGGTCTCCATATCAAATAGAAACAAAACAGTGGGTCAAAATGTTAGAAGAATTTTTGAGCATTTGGCTAGACAGTCTTGTCTCTTTTTTGTTGTCTTTTGGGGAGAGAAAAAAAAAAAAAGGAGAAAAAAAGGGGAAAAAATGGAGGGGAAAAAGAAAGACCAGAGGTATTCCCCCATCTGACTGACTTCTCTCATCGATGTGATTGGCTCACCTAGTCTAAGGCACATGGAGTTTTTATTTTCATTAGCACTCTGAGGGACAAAAATTGCTGTAGAGGATGAAGTTGGACTCTTCTCACTTCTGTGTGAAAAGAAAGGCCCTCAGTTTCACTGACAGGTCCAAACCTATGTCTCCACAGTTGATGGTCAAAGTAAATCTCTTCACACATACCCATGCAATGAGTTTGGTTTGGATTTATTGAGAAACTAAAGTGCTATTTTTTTGGACAACAACATTACATTACTCTTGTTTACCCTAACTGGGGTACATTGGAGTTAAATGAGAAACAGGCCATTGTGCCATGAATATAACAGTTGCACCTGTGACAAACAATGAACTTTCAGTACTGAAGTGTTGCAAAAATAAGTATATAGTGGTCACATGCTGTAAAAAAAAAAATAAAAAAAGTTCAAAACTGAGAAAATCCAGGTCAAACTGTTAGAAATAATGGAAAAGCTTTCAGGTATTTTAGAATCAAAGCATGAGGGTTTTTGTTATTATTATTACTGAAACATTTATTGTGGGGGGAAAAAACACTGCTGTCAAAGAAATATTTCATCAGAGACACTCATACACTGAGTGGCCAGCATTTCTTTTTTTTTTTTTTGCAAGAGATTAAAAAAAATA
Source organism: Syrrhaptes paradoxus (assembly GCA_013400615.1). Lineage (NCBI taxonomy): Eukaryota > Metazoa > Chordata > Aves > Pterocliformes > Pteroclidae > Syrrhaptes > Syrrhaptes paradoxus. Next base: position 45,241 of record VZTO01002289.1, read on the forward strand.
CTGTAAGCAATGGGCTTCTGAGTTGGTGGTCAGTTGGATGTAAGAAAGGTTGGGGATGAGCAGCTTCTGTGGTGGACTGAAAGTAGGAATTGAAAATTAGGAAATTGAGACAGACAGTGTCATGCGAACACTGTCCACATAACCCATGAGTTCACTTTTCAAGAGCATGTGAGTTTCTGGAGGTATTGCTGTACCCAAATGAACATCCCAATACACTTAATGTTGCCCATCCCAAGCCAGAACTTGAATAGACAAGTATGGATCTGGAAGCATTTCTGTCTGGACTTTCAGTTCAGTTCATTATAGAGGGGAGGTCAACTCCATTATGTCAGACAGGTTTTTGGATGCAGTGGCTTCAATCTGCCCTTGCAACTGAGAAATTATTGTCTTGGTAGTTCTTCACTTTCTATTGCTGGGGAATTAGGCCCATGGTATTGGTTCTGACATATCTCTAATAAGGATGCAAAAACTTGCTGCAAACCAATTATGGAGCTGATAGAAAGGAATGCAAAGCTGTCCTCTAGTATGAGCTGTGGATGGGGCATAGAGAGGATAGGAAAGTATTAAAAACCGAGCCTTGTAAGCCCAAAGGCTAACAATATCAAGACAAGCTAAAATACAAGGTAGATTTAAAAATTCCATTTGGCTGAAGGGAGGGTGTGTAAAGGAATTGTATAGAAAATGAATGAGCAGGGAGATGGAATTGAACAGATAGCCACTAGTGCACACCTCACACCTCCCCTCCCAGGAAGGGAAGGAAAGAGAAACCAAATCAAATCACACTTGCTTGGGGGTGAAAGAAACAAGAAAAGGCCTTATCAAAACATCCAGAGAGAGTGAGGCGTCTGAGAGAGTTTCCAAATGAGAAAGTGAGGTGGGGGGAGGAGGACAGGAGAGTGGTGGAGATTTTCAAACACTTTTTCTTCCATTTTCTTTGCTCCAGATCACATAATTAATCCTCCTGCAGGGCTATTTTTCAATCTCATTGACTGCCTAAGACATATGCACCCCCATGCAGCACCCTCCGTACCACCAGTGGAGAGCATCTGGTGGGTTAGCACCTTCTGAGAGGGTGCCCCATTCGAGCCACAGAGTGTTTCTTGGTTTTTGGGAGCAGCAGTCACAAGGAGAAATGCCAGAAGGATGGAACTAACATCTGCAAGTAGTCCTTGTGCCAGTCCTCTCTAGTTTATGTCATTTCTCTGGGATCCAAACGGACCTTAAAGGATCAGCAGGGCTTCTGGGCAGATTCCCTCATTTCCTCTGTCATCAGGGGGATGGAGCAGGGGACAGGCACTACACTTCTTGATTAGGTATATAGAGGAAACTCCCTTTTCAAGCATTTTCCTCTGTCTGTGTCCCCTCCATTTTACTTCCCCCCACTCCAAGAGAAGCAGTAAGTGAGCTTTTACCTCATCTTGCTGTCATAAGACTATACCTCTAACTTTCAGTGCCTGACCTCAGTGAGACAATCCAGGTGAGCCTGGTGGTGTTACCTTGCTGAATCAGAACTTAGCTGGATGCTAAAGGCAAGTGCAAGAGATTTGTTATGTTTCAATTTTGGTGAAGCAGCTGAGATAATGCTTCATAAAAGAGAGAAACAAGATTAATTCCTAGCTGATAAAACATGCCATCAGAGGGATTAAGTATGGTTTGACAGATGAGAAACAGAATGAAATTAACGGGTTAAAGCAGAATAAGAAAGGCTTTTACAAACAGATCAGAGGAACAAGTAGCAGTAGGGAGAAAGTAGGTCGATTAGTAAATGAGGATAGGAAAAAAAATTAATGATAGCTCAAAAATGGCTGAGATTGTGAATTTGGCTCTCCCTCCCCGTAAAGCATCTCGAACAAGATTAAAAAAAAAAAAAAAGCAATTTGAAAATGAAAAGGACAAACTGTAAAACAACTTTTAAAGAGCAGGTATGGGAGGCTTGCAACAAGATTTGTTGTAGGTCAGCTCTTCCGCGAAGCTACTATACCAGAATGCTTTGGCCCTTTAGGACCCATCCAGACCAAGTCAGACCCATCTGCAATTATCAAACAGTTGCTATAAAAGGCTCAGAACTGAGCTGGCAGGTGACCACAGGAGATAATCAATTTTTGCAGGAATCACAGACTCTAAGAGATTTGAGAGGAGGGTGAAGTAGGCCTTCATCAGAAATAGGCATCAGCAATAGTGTGGCCAGCAGGACTAGGGAAGTGATTGTGCCCCTGTCCACGGCACTGGTGAGGCCACACCTTGAACACTGTGTTCAGTTTTGGGCCCCTCACCACAAGAAGGACATTGAGGTGCCAGACCAGGTCCAGAGAAGGGCAACAAAGCTGGTGAAGGGTCTGGAGCACAAGTCTTACAAGGAGCGGCTGAGGGAGCTGGGGGTGTTTAGTCTACAGAAGAGGAGGCTGAGAGGAGACCTTATCACTCTCTACAACTGCCTGAAAGGAGGGTGTAGTGAGGTGGNAGGGAGCAGCAGCAGAATGGTTTTGGTTAAAATGTAAAAAAAAGGCAAGGGAGTGCTGTGGGAAAGAGTGGAGTTTATCAGCAGGTCCTTTCAGAACTGGAGAGACTGAACAGCTGCTTTACACACAGGCAAACAGCTGCACGCATGTGTGTGCTAGGATACTTAAAGTTGCTAACTTTGCTGCAACACTGGCAATTACTTCTGAAAAAAACAGAGAGATCTGACGAGATACTGAAAGCTTTAAGAAAAGTGAGTGACCTTCACAAAAGAAGTGATTCTGTAAGTAACCATCTTTTCAGTCTAATTTCTGTCTCCAGCAAAATAATAGAATATTTGGAAAATCACCAAAAAGCTCATAGATAATGGAACTGTAAGCAATTGCAAGTTAACAGAGAAACCCCATGGCCAGGCTAATGCAAGTGCTTTTTGTATTGGAAGAGTGTAAATGTAGAAGAAAAAGGACAGTTGTAACACGTGTGGATTGTAGCAAAACATTGGATAGCTTTACATTCTATATTAACTCAAGTGAATTTAGAGAAGACTAGTGGAAAGGACAGTGAAAGCTGTCCTTGGGAGCTTGAAACCAATGCTTTTCAAAACTGACAGTTCATGTGGCTTCAAGGAAGCCATACTTTTCCTGGCCTGGAAGTAGTTTCCAGGAATTCTCATGTCTCTGCCCAAGATACGAAAGAAAACTTGGGGTTTTACTTCTTGGAAGATCCCCAGTGTTACCTGACAACTTTCTTCCTGTGTTCCACTCCTGGAAAAGACCACTTGAAGAGATCACAAAGTCTGTCTTCCCTAATATTTCAGTATTGCTCTTACTGTGCTTCTCTAGAGGCTGATCTGTCTGGGCATTTCAAATATGCATGTGAGACTTCTGAAAATGTTTTGACTTTCTTTCATAATCTTGATTTGTAAGCCACAGATGTTTCATGCAAAGCATGGTTGGCTGCGGCCACAATCCTTGGTTGGTTTGCAGACAGTGCATCTGGCACTTGGGTCGGGATGACAGCTCTAATGAACATAGTGGACTAAAAAAGTTACCTCCTTTCTCTCTCCCTGCCTGGACAGGAATGTTTTCCAGTTGAATTTGTCTTTATAAATAATGCACTATTACACACAAATTCTATCCATCACTTTAATTTGTTTTCTTTCACCTCTCCTCCCCCTATGCATGTTCCTCTCTCTGTGGACATTTCTGTTCACTTTCTCTCTTTTCCCCTCCAGAGCCTTCTGTGTAAAAAATAAAAGAAAAGGAGGGAAAAAAAAAGTTCAATAGAAAGGCTGAAGTTATATTTTGTTTATCTGCAAACTGTCTGCCTGCTGTCCAGATATGCTGCTATTTTGTCCCAAAGGGACAGAATAAATCTTTGTGGTGAAAGTCCAAAACCATCGGAGCTGGGCAAAGCTATAAGGCCTTTGTCACAAAGGTGGAGCTTGGCAACAGCCCTGCCAGCTGGGAAAGTCTCTGAGGCCCAGGCTCACGTAAACACCCCAATGGACAACTGCAAGGGGCTGCTGCAGAAACGGCTTGCTGATATTTATTTCTTTTCCTCAAGGCCCAAGCTGCTATGAAAGAGAGGATGGGAGAGGGTTTGTCCTTTCCTTGGTTCTGGTGCTTACATTAGTTCATAGCTTTCCCTTTCCCCCCCCCCCCCAGAATATAAAACAAAAGGCCAATTAGCTTTCTAAGGATCAACAGCTCATTAATAGCATGTCGGAGTTTCATAGAAAAACAGTTTAAGAACAATAATCTAACCTGCATGGGGAAAAAACACTGGTCTGCCATTCAGGCAATGTGGAGAATGTGTCCAGCTCTTCTACAAGCATCTTGAAAGACCCTGAGCACCTCATCAAGGAACCCAGAACCTCAGTAGTTCATCTATAGAATGAAATTAATAATATAAAATGTTTGTATCTCTGTCTTTAATGGCCTGGGTGTGTCTCTCATTCTGTGCTTATCCTGTGCCTGGCACAACAGATCTGTGAGCACCAATGAATAATTACAGAGAAACATTCTAGTAAAAGTAGGTTAGAGGTGGTGTGAAAGAATTTATGTCTGTTACACTGCACTAGATAAAACTTCAACTATGCAAATGTAAATACTTTTCAGACAAGACAGCTCAGATCTGCCAGGGCAGAAGGAATGAATGCTTATATTGTGGCTTGCATGGGCATACACCTCTTTTTACTCTCCCTAAAAGAAAAAAGGTAGTGCTGTCAGAAGTTGCGTCACTTGAGTCTTAGCTGTTCTCCAAAGCCAGAAGTCATTTTTTAAGCACCTTGAGATGTCTTTGTTTAGCTTAAAGATAATGTTGTAACCAGAGGAAACCTTCCATAACTTATTCTGGAGCAGCACAGAAAACTTAAAAGTCTAGCAAGACCTGTGTTTGAAAATGTTCATAAGGAAATTCTCATCCGTTCAGGAAATGGTGGACCATTGGAACTGAGATATTCTGTAGTGGGGTATGAGTTTTGCTGAAGCTTGCAGCAGAAAGGCGGCATGGATATGCTGCCCAGGCAATATGGTTCAATATATTGTATGTTGTCATTGCCCCTAAAAACTTCTCTTTCTGCTAGGGGTCTTCTGCTGAGCTGGGTGCTTCTGGCTTTCCAGGCCTAGCTGAGCTGGGAGTTGCAAGCCTTTGTAGATATTTTTGTCTCAGCTCTCTGCTTTGTGTTGTCATCAGCCCTTCAAACTTCTCAGCTGTCCAAGAACACTTATCTGCAAGTTACCCAGCTCCTTTCAGCTTCCTGGGCAGATGGATAGCCCTGGGAGCCAAATAATTGGGAGAGAAGGTGGGATGTCCTAAAACATTTCTGCTTTCTTCGAAATATTGAACCTCTCAGGGTTTTACCCTGTTTCATCTTAATTAAAGAAAATTTCTTACAAAAAGAGAAAAAAAAAAAAAAGCTTGCAGTTCCTCTGGGATGTGGGTGGGGAGGGGAACTATCTTTTTCTGGCTATCTCTAACCATGGCCTCTACTCACATATTTACCAATTTATTTACTTCTGAACTTCTTGGGTTTGGGCACACATGTAAAACATTACCGGGCTAGAACAGTTCACTGTTTGCATGAGTGGGAATGTTACACATCCTCTTTGTCCTGATGTCAATATGCCATGAGCAACTGCTTCAGTCAAATGTCATTTCTGACTACCAAAGGCCAGTCATCTTTTTGGGTGGGGACTATTGGCTAGAGAGTCCTCAGAGTTGCTTGACCTGAAGCACAGAAGGTATTAGGGGAAAGCATGGGGAAATAACCCAATCATTAGCTGCGTTCCTATTGAAACCCCAGTGCAAAATATCCTCTATGTGCCTGGTGTTGTTGGGGTTGGGAGCATATGCAACATCCAACCCAGGGAAGAGTTGCTTAGCAACTGTGTCCTGCCCTCTGGCTGCCCGCAGCTGCCTGTGATGTTCTGCTTTGATGATGGAAATTCTTCCATCTTGTGTTCTGGGGGCTCTGTGTGTATCCTGCTGGGTATAGGTTGCGTGCATAGATTTTCTATCAAACTTGTCTGATCTTACCAGCTTAGATGCCAAACTCACCTGCTCGTGCAGTTTGAATTCATCTTTGCTAATTAAGGGCAAGGATTGTTTTTCTATCACCTGGCTTGCACAAGAAACTTGTACCAGTCAAATGAAAGTGATTTGCAAGACGGTTGGATAAACTGGTTCGTCTCCCCCATTGGTGGAAACTTTTTCATGTGAAGGGTGACGTTATCTTCAGAGGGCTAAGTGAGATGATCTACACAAGGGGAGGGACTTCCACCACATCAACTCAGAAATATCTAAAGCAATTTTTTAAAAAATAGTCTAAATTATTCATGCTGACAGGCTCAGTCAATGAGAAGTGATTATATTGTTGATGTGATACTTATTTTAGTGAACTTGTCTTACATGGTGGCTGGGCTGAGGGAACAGAGCAATGCAGAGTCAGTGGAAGATACTGTAGTTGCTAATTATAGCCCCTCTAGCTCTGGTGGTGCCATCCCTCCAAGACTTGCCTGTTGAGCTGCTTGTCTCAGTGCTCCCCTCTGTTTCAGTCTAAATGAGCTAGCTCGACTTAAAGAGTTAAAACAGCAAATCCTAAAGCTGGCAGAGTGGACTAGGCAGTAACTTCTGGTGGAAGGCATTTCACATCAGGATCCACTTCCCTTAACTTACTGGATACAGCAGAAGATCCAGCATGCAGTCTTAATCTTGTGTTTGGGCAGCTGCCATGTTAATGTTTGGTTACTCAATGACCCCAAATAACTGAAATGCTTTGGAGGATGGTACCATATTTCTTTGGTGTAAAACACTTAGGAGTTGTTCAGAACAAAATGACTCTGTGAAAGTGCTGAGTTGTCCAAGTCTGTGGACAGATTTAGTAAAAAAAAACCATCTCCCTTGTATGCTGCCTCTGCTGACAGCTTTTTGGAGAGTTAGCAAGCAAAGGTGCTGAAGATCAGAGTGGAAAATGGAAATAGACAACTCTAGCTGTGTTTAAGTGAGAACTTGTTTGCTTCCTGTGGTGTTTTCTCAAGATCACTGTCAGAGACTACACAGGAAGAATTTTTCCCCTGTTCCTGTTGTCTCTGGGGAACTGTTTGATAGGCACAATGGATTTGCTTGCAAGCACTTTAAATAATTTCCAGAGCTTTAAGTCCCAGAGGGGGTCTAATTCCAAACTGAAGCTGCTCAGTAGTTCAGGTCAGACACCTAGAGACAGCCTATCTGATGAACAGGTTCACCCTACAGGGCAAGAGAAGTCTCTAGTACCTTAAAGGATAGTGTTGTGATTTGTAAACACATGTTAAGATGGTTTGCTGGCATTACGTTATTACCATAATGATTACTTCTACTACTACTCTGCAGGTTTTGCCTAACAGTTCTCATTTAGACATCTCGAGGCCACTTCTGCCTCAAGAAATTGTGAGGCAAAAGAAAAATAGAGAAGAGAGTGGAGTGACTTGTCCTAGTGCATCTTTCAGGCTTGTGGCAGTACCCACAGCTGCTCTCATTCAGAATCATCAAAGACACTCCCTAGAACTGCAACCCTCTTCTAATGAGACTTTCCTCTAAAGAAAAGGAAATTGCTGATCTCACAGCACTTTTGAACCATGGCTCTTTTCCTTCCAGTAAATTAAAGTATGACTGTATGTTTTCTTTTTGTTTTATGTATGGTGTCTGATTTAACTCCAGAATCCCTCTTGTTCCCTCTGCCTTTAGTGGGAAAGTTAATGGTATGGATAACAAAAGCAGTGTGCGAAGAGCAACTGGGTGAGAGAGAGAGATGTTGTGGAAAGCATTCTGATTATTCTCTTGTTCTCTTCCAGCACTATTTAAAAGCCGTATTTCCCTCACAAAGGAACTGCCATCACAGAGAGAAGCCCAAGTCCAGTCCTACCCACATTATTGAGGGAATTGGTGTGGTACATGCTATTGCAATGTCTAAGGGCAGAGAGTCAGATATGAACAACAAAAAAAAAAAGAGCCCCCTTCAAAACTACCAATCCTAGTTGGAAACATCACTACTTCTAGGCCACACAGAATACAGTGGTCTTCAGTTTTGGCAATGCAAGCTAGTGAAAGGGAGAAAAAGAATGAGCTAAGCATGAAGGATGTGGTAGAAAGGGACTGGAACTGAAAGAGAAAGAAGGATGTTATGTAATAAAGTAAGAAAGGTAGTTTGTAGGAAGAGGCTACTTCTTTTCTTAGACCAAATGATGCAGCTGGAAAAAAAAAAAATGTAGGGCTTTTGGCACAACAACCAAAAACCTGATGTGGTCCTTCCTGGAGACCACAGGAGAAGGTGGCTAACATGGCACCTTGGCTTTCTAAACTCTGGTCTCTTTTCAAACTTTTCTCTTCAGGCTTCTCTGGTGCTGATTCTTATAGGTGACTGTTTAGGGCTTAGAATAGGTTGTATTGTCATTTGCCCCATTGTGCATGAGGAAACATCTCCCTGGTGCTGTGGGGAATCCCTAGCTTTTGGAAACTGCTCTGTGAAGATGTATGGTGACGAATAGGCTAGAATGTACCCAGCTGTAGGGTGGGAGTGGAGGCAGGTCATCCACGGGAAAGATTTAAGACATTACAATTCATTGGTTTGTTGATACTGAAACCTCTCATGGGATAGGGTCACTGAACACTAGCAACCCTGCTCCTTACTCCCCCACTTCTCATCTTTAAATAATTCCAGGTGCTAGGGCAACTATACAGATGGAGCTATTAAGTTTGTCCAGACAGTGTAACCACCCTGGGAATTGGAAAGCAAAGGGACCTGAAAGCTGTGCAGCAGATGTAGGAAAAAGCTAGCATAAGCATGAATAAGTATCTAGAGCAGGGAGCTCGTTTTTATTCCTTGCAGCAGGCTCTGTGTTCACCACAGCTACTCAGCTGTCTGAATGTGTATGTAAAGCAGTGTTATAAATCTATGGTGCTACATTCACGTTTTTATTCCTATTACACTATATACATATTTTATTATGTTTATCATTAATATTCAGCATGGGGTATTAGCAGAAGTCAGAAGCAGTCAGTTCTGCTATGGCTCCTCCAATGAGCTCTGAAAAGGGGTTTCTGAAAGCTGAGACCTCTTCATTTCTGCCTTGCCTCATATGAGCTCCCTCTAATGCTCATGAGAATGTGCTGTGTTTCCTCATCCTTCCCCATCCCATTAGCTTCAGATACAGTCAGAAACAAACACACAACCTTCTGGCATAAACTCAGACTTTGCCTACACAACCTTTTGGCATAAACCCAGACTTTGCCCAGCAGAATGAAAAGTGACTAGGATTATAATTAGTGTCGGTTTGGGTCTTCTAGTTGCAAAACTGGAAGCTCCCCCTTCAGCCTTTTCCTTTTAATAATAATTAATTATTAATCACCCCAACAGAAGAGGAGGGAAAAGAGAATTAGTGGTACTGTGTGGAATAGACATGATGGAAAGAGGAAGAAAATTGTCTGATTGGAAGTGTCCAGAGTCTGATTTGAGGAAATATTTGACTCATTTATTACTGCACTTTAAAAAGGCCCCAAAGCCCACTGGAGAAAGGATTTCTCCACCTCCTTTGCCTGCCATGTGCAAGCACATGCTGGAAATCTGTATTTGCTCCCCTTTCCAACCTCAGTGCCGCTCTGAGGCAGCTGGAAGCCACAAAGGCATTCTGGTTAATTAGATGAGCAAGTCCTCTATGTGTCCCGCAGTAGTACGAGAAGTCTGCATCATCCTGCAGGTCACCATGGCAGAACTCCTCTGTGGATGAGATGGCAAAGCTCCCCCAGGGCTTCAATTCTTCCTTGCCAAAGTCAGGGACAGGCCCAAAGGATCTCAACATGAGCCGGCAGTGTGTGCTTGCAGCCCAGAAAGCCAACCATGTCCTGGGCTGCATCAAAAGAAGCATTAGCAGCAGGTCAAAGAAGGAGATTCTCCCCCTCTACTCTGCTCTCGTGAGACCCCACCTTGAGTACTGTGTTCAGATGTGGGGCCCCCAACATAAGAAAGACATGGACCTGTTGGAGAGAGTACAGAGGAGAGCCACAAAATTAATCAGAGGGCTAGAGCACCTCCCCTATGAGGACAGGCTGAAAGAGTTGGAGTTGTTCAGCCTGGAGAAGAGAAGGCTCCGACGAGACTTAATAGCAGCCTTCCAGTACCTCAAGGGGGCTACAGGAGACATGTGGAGGCACTCTGTGTCAGGGAGTGTAGTGAGAGGACAAGGGGTAATGGGTATAAGCTAAAAGAGGGTAGATTTAGACTAGATATTAGGAAGAAATTTTTCACTATGAGGGTGGTGAGATACTGGAACAGGTTGCCCAGGGAAGCTGTGGATGCCCCATCCCTGGAGGTGTTCAAGGCCAGGCTGGATGAGGCTTTGAGCAACCTGGGCTAGTGGAGGGTGTCCCTGCCCATGGCAGGGGGGTTGGAAATTGATGATCTCTAAGGTCTCTTCCAACCCAAACCATTCTATGATTCTATGATCTGGGAAGATGTGTATCTAAATGAGAGTCATTTGAAAAAAAAAAAGTTTAAATAAAAGAAAACAAAACAACAAACCTCAACAAAAGACCCACAGTGAATTTAAGGTGCCCACAAAGTTCAGGCAAGGTATCAGTCTTTCTTGAAGCTCATATTTGACTGAGGTAGCTGTGCTTGGGGTGATAGGAGATAGGTCTTGCCTAGTAGAAATAGGAGTATCTTGTAACAATCATACTGGTGCTTCTGTAAAAGTCTGTCCATCTCCTTTTCTTTCTTTCTGTAAGATGAAACCCTGCTTTTTTTTTCCACCCTCATTTTCTGTGACCTCCCCATGGTTCTTAGTACTATTGATCAAGGCAGTCTTCCTCCGGTGTTCTCTCTCTCTTTTACCTCCTGGTGTGAATTGTGCCTCTCCAGCTGCTGCTCTTTCACTGCTGTTTGAGCCCTCTTCCCTCTCCTCTCTGCCTTTCAGACAAGTCCCATCATTAGCACTGCTCCCTTTTCCCCTGCCAGTGCTAGTTGTAAGGCCGGTGTTGTCACTCCTTTGTGAGCCACGCTCAACTCTCACATCCCCTTCAGCTTACGCTTTCATCTCTCTTGTTTGTCTGCCTGGACTCTACCACATCTCAGCTCCACTGTAACTGCCTGCCTCTAGAAAGCTTCACACAAGGAACTATCTGTGGCTGGGTGAAATGCTCTTCTTCCTCCTTGTGTGGAAGCAGCATGGGCCATTTTGCTAGGTACTCATTACAGAACAAAGGCACTGGTGTTATACTCTAGGTATGCTTCTTGACAAATGACTTGTTTATCCATGACTCTGATTTTCAAAGTGTAAAATAAAGAAGGCAATATTGATCTCCCTTTTTAAAACATTAAGATCTGTGAGTAAAAACTGCCAAATACGTGTGAGGGATAATTGTCAGCAAGCTTCTTCTAGTGCCACCTTTTACAGAGATCTCACATTTACATTAGTCACAATTTCCTTATCTCTGTCTTCTCTGTCAGGATGATGCTCCAGCATTCCAGGTGTGCACAGAGAAGCTGCTTTTGCCACATCCACTCCTTTGTTAAAATCGGTCATCATTAACTCATCACACTCTGACTTATTCACGATTATCCCTTTCCAAAGCCATGCTGGGCACAGTGCCAGCAATCAGGAATACTGCTATTTGAGGGGAGGTTGGTTAGTGTTGAGGAGAGGTAATTCTCAGTGAGATGCCTAGATCTGCGTTTTTTTTCTGATTTTCCCGAGCCCTCTGCCAAGACCCGTGACATGTGTGATTTTATCAGTGTCAATTAATGGCATCCCCACATTTGTTACTTCTTCCCACCCTTCCCCCTCACTCTCACACTTGATCCCAGACACCTCCTGATTGCTCCTTCCCTCTCCATTCCCTGCTACCCCTGCTTCCCTGCTCCATCACTGCCCCTCCTGTTTCCTCTCTGGGACATTCCCCCCTTGTTTCCCTCACCTCTCTAACCGCAATCAGAAGCCTCATCTATCTGCTGTGCATGCAACACCATAGCTGGCTGTGCAGGCCTTTATCTGTTCTTTTACTCTCGCCTCTAATGGGATGCAGGGCACTCTGTGTGAAGGATGCTACGCGGAAATAGATTGTTCTGTGTAGTTTTCCTTTATACGAATTTACTGCGACAAAAAAAAGAGCCGTTTGGCTGCTGTAATATCGTCTTCCCTTCACCACTTGATGGTGCTCTTGGACATAGTAAGTCTATAGAGCGCTGCAAGAAGGGCCAGGGCAGCCGGTGTCTCCAAAATTGATCACTAGCTCTGAGGGGCTTGATTATCCTGGTTCTGAGTCCTAATCCAAAACTAAGTTCAAACCCATCTCTAAACAAGGTGCTACTACTTTTTTTGTGATATAGGGAGCAAAGCATCCTAAATTCTTGCCTGTTAGGGTAAAAGCCTTCTTGCTTCTTTTACTATTCCCTTTTCTCTTGACTGGCTTGTTTTCTCCCTATTTGGTCAAACTCTTTTCTTCCACATTTCCTCATTTCCTGCTCTTTTTTTTTTTTTTTTTTTTTTNTTTTTGGTCTCATCTTTCAAGGTCTGTTTCCTTCATGTTGCTTTCACCTATCCTCTTCCCCCAGTGCCTCTCCCACATCTCCCAAATGTATCTTCCTGCTTCTATTAGCTTTTCTCTGCTTTCCCTTCCTCCCCTTTTCTCCTGTTATGCTTTCTCCAGAGTTCACAATCTTATGTGTAGAGTCAAGTCCAACTAAGACATAACAGAGCCTCAATATAATTTTCTTCCTCTTTCTTCTGAAATTCTTGGATCTTGCCTCTCTAGGCTTCTGCTGCACTCTCAGTCACCTTGCATTACATAAATCTAAACAACTCCAAACTCATCTTCTTTTCTGCATCCTTCTTCCTGCCATGGCTGACTTTCTAGTTGTGTTGTTGGGAGGAAAAGTATGCCCTGCAAGTTAACAGAGGAGCCTTGGTACAGAGCACCTCAGAGAAATTCCCTGGGCATCTGCCAGAGCCATGGAGAGAAATATGTGAACTGCTGTGAAGAAATAATCCTAGGAAGGTTCACAGCAACTCAAGTGCAGAGTTCATGTTATTGGGTATAGGCTCCCAGAAGCAGAGTACTGTGTAGCTTTGGCAACTGCTGTTAGGGCTTGAGGATCACCCAGGCCATTGTAGTTCAAGTTAAATTTCATTTTTCACTCTAGATAAATGGTTAAACTCTCTTATGAAATGATTGCAGGCTGCTAGCCAAGCCAGAGGCCATACAAGCACTTTAGCCACTCAGGAAGAACAACTTCAATGGACACTGGAAAAATAGGGAGGATGTGTATGCGTGTGAAAGAGAGAGAGAACAAAACTTCAGCACAAATATGGAGAAAGAAGGGAGTTGAAGCACAGCCTGTTTAAGCAGCTGGTAGCCTGACCCTAAGGAAAAGCTTAGAAAGCTTGATGCTGTAAGCAAAGAAACTGTTTCTGGCTTGTTTGATTTCTCTTGCATGGAAGAAAATATGACTCCATGCATTCTTTGTAAATAAACAAGATATCATAAAAGAAAGACTTCCTTCCAACTCCTGATTCCCCTGGAATACCCCACAAGACCCTGAATTTTGGTTAGCAGAATGGGGGGCAGGAGGGAAAATGGTGTTATGAATTTTCTAACAAAGAATCAGAGCTCTAGAAAATATTTTATCTGTGAATCTCAAAGCAATGTATAAAACAATATTGTTTTCTTCTCCCCATTTTATGGAGATGAATATTGAGGTCACCCACGAAGGTGAATTTTTTTATAAGGGACCTCTAGTATCTCTCAGAAACTGAATTCTTAACTCCTTATCCCTGCCCACAGCTATGTACCATGTTGCCTAATGCACTGTCAGCAGTCCAAAACCACAGAGAAGAAAGGGTTATCTGCTGGTTAAAGGTTAGGACCCTCAGCTTTCAATCTGAGCGGTTTCACTGATACCATGTGCGATCGTGAACAAGTTGTTTGGATTTTGCTGTCATTCACAGTGATGTAAATAGGGAGTTCTGCTGTAAGGTGTGAGCCCCTGCGTCAGCCCCCAAGTCCTCATCTGTAAGAACCTCAGAACCATGCCTTGAATTGCCAAATTTCTCCTGTGAGACAGGACCTGTGCTGTAAAACATCACAAAGGCGATGGAGCTGGTGGGCCAGACTTGCCATGTACAAGAGGCAACATTACAGTCTTCTAATCCAGCTCCTTGTGGTCAAAGCTAACTTATTTTCTGTAAGAGAAGTTTCCAAACCACAATGATCCCATCTCTCGACAACACAAGAGACAGCCTTCTAACTGGGATATGGTGTTGTGACTGAACCCGCGTGAGTGAGATCAGAATCAGTCTCTCAGCACTTATGAAATTATTATTATAATATTGACTTAGTGGGGCATTGCGACAATTAGTGAAGGACTGCAATATATTTTTAAACCCACAGATGACAGTGAGAGAACATAACGATCATTTTCTTCCTTTATTTCTTCTGCATATGGATCTCAAACTACCTCATTAGTGTTATTAAACTCCATAGTTCTGTGTGAGGGTGTTCAGTAATTCAACGAATCCATGGTCATAGGAATAATTTTTGGTTGTTTCTACACTCTACATCATGATGACTTCTATTTTCATTGCAGTACCAGTGATATAACTCAGGTTCTCTTGTTCCAAAAGAACAGACACCTGTCAATTAAAAAAACCCCACAGCGTCTCCATTATTATGATCAGCATGGGGACCATGCATCCCATTTATCAAATACTGAGTCTAACTAATAGGCAGGATGCGACAGTTTGCCAGTGCAGCCAGAGTGTCTTAGTGGTCTCCGGTGTCCACTGGCATCATCTTCCATGCGGCTCTGTGGTGGAACTGGACTTGCCTTACCTCAGCTGCAGCCCTGTGTGGGAGAGAGAAGAGACTTCTTGTTCCCTGGAATAGGGTCAAGGCCTCTTGGAGTTTGGCTTCTCTTAAGGAAGCAAAGCAGGAACAGAGGTATCTTTCAGACTTGACCTTTTGGGTTGTTCTTGCTATGAGAGATTTACAAACACTTAAGCAATTATCTCAGGAGTGCTGAATTCCCTTCTGGAGCACCTGCTTCTTTCCTGTAATGAAACAGAGTAGACTCCTGGTTTTGGTCCTCTGAATCACATATATATTAGATGCTTTATTAAGACTGTGCGACTATTTCCCTTATGTCCTGCTTGGCAACCCACTTCAGTCAGAGATTGCCTCTACCTTAACCCCCTGCCTCCCTTCAGCTTAGATCCAGTTTCTCCAGAGCTCTTTTGCTAGAGCTACCCAACCTCTGCACTGGGATGTCTTTGTAAGGACACCATCACATCGTATCAACACCCACATTGTGAGCACCGTATAGGCTCCACTGCCTGCTCTTGTCAGACTAAATATAGTTATATCCCTCACATGCTATGAGGAGAACAATGGAATAAAGGTAAATTGAGGGGATGTTCCTTCCACTCCCTTTTTCCCCTGAACAGGCACATCTGTGTGTTCAAGTGCAATCAGAAAAAACTCTCTGAACTGGTTGGATCTGAGCTAGCAACCATCATTTCTGTGTAAGTGAAGCACCAAGTGCGAGGTAATACATTTAACGTCTGGAGGATGGCTAGCTTCTGCCAAGGCTGCCTCAGCAGGCAAGGGGGATATGTGAACTTCAGGATGCTGATCTTACCACAGTTTAAAATGCTGATATTTGAATAATCGTGGCAGGGTGCTCAGTGGAAGACCTTTGCTTGGGTGACAGTAGTAATTCTCTCTTCTCAGAGCTGCTCCTCACTATTCTCTGGAGAGTCACATAAACATTTATTTCTGCATCTGTGGCACTCCTGCCAGTCACAACTGCTTGAAACAATATGCATATATATATACACACATATATGCCTGTGTGTATATATATGTGCATACATAGTGCATAAAGCTTTATAGAACAGACAGGAGTGACTGGGATGAGAAAGCAGTTCTGTAGAAGTGCATGGTGAATTTTAACACCTTCCAGAATGACTAAAGTTTCCAGTCTGGGCCTCAGAAATGGTTTTGCTTGATTTCAGGGAAAGTCATATACTCCTTTAGCACAGCAGTTGCACTGTGCAGCACTGGAGTAACAGAGGAGGAAGGAGGAATTTTTCTCTTGCTTTGCTGTATACCTTTGCAAATGATGGGCTGTTCGAGATATGAGGTCTCGTCTGGGCTGGTGGGATTTGTCTATACGCACTCAGAACTGCTCTGAATGAGCAGTCAGGGTTGCTGCTTGTCTTGCTGTGATCACTGGTTGGCTCGATGCACCTCTCGCATCCCCCAGGGCTCTTGACAACTCAGGACTGGGATAGGACTGCAACTGAAGAGGTGAACAGCAAGAGGACAGGACGAAATAAGTAGGGACACCTAAACCATCAAGAGAGCTTCTATCTAGTCCCGACTCTTCCACTGGTGTGCTGAGAGGGCCCAAGGAAAGCACTTCCTTTTGCTGTGCCTCAGTTTCACTGCTAATTAAATGGACATAATAATACACCTCTCACAGGAGCAATGTGGTGAGAGATCAGTCAGTGTCTTTAAAAAGCAGTGAGATCCACGGATAAAAGTTGCTGTGGAAGAGCATTATTAAAAGTCCACAGTGAAAACCCACAAAACCTCCTGAACTGAGCCCTCTTGTCAACTTGGATATTTTCACTGCACCTTTGAAGATGAAACTCTGCCGCTTACACTACTTTGCTCCAATTCAGTAGGTTTTAAGAGGCCACAGGGGGACCTGTTAGAGTTAAAATAGATTGAAATTGTCTTTGAGCCTCTAGAATAATGAGTATTTCCCTTTCTTTATGTTTTTGGATCCAGATGAGATGCCATTCAGTCGCTGTCGTTCTGCCAATGTATGCCTTTCTATTGCATTGAAACATGACTCCTAAGGTCAGGCATTTGCAAACTGATAAATGTTTCTTTGGAAGTACATTAAGCAAAAGAAACATAGGTAGGAATTTTTAATTACTTTTAAACTCTAAGCTACATCTTGTTCTCCCCATTATAAACCATTTTGATTCTGCATTACACAGATCCTGGCTATTCCTATTATCTGCATTAAGGTGATGATCTTCTTACTGTCGGGGCACATAGTATGATTATTATTATTTCATATCTCCGCAGTGCCAAAGGGAGAGGAGAGAATATTAAGATGCTTGGCTAAGGGCTGATTCCTGGGCCTGGCACAGATTTTCTGTGTGAACTTTGGCATGCCGCTATGCAGCCTATCTTTCTGCTTCATTTTCTCATCTCTGAAATGACACTTCCCTGCTTTATGGGGTCGGTGCATTCATTGGCGCAGATTGGGTCTTACAAATACTATACAAAGGGAAAAGCTCTCTGATTCATGCCCTGTTGTGTTAGGTGACATACAGGCATCCATGAGGCTCTGTCCCTGCCCCGCAGGGCTTGCAGGTGGTAACCTACAAAAGGTGTGTGAAGGAAAGATGGCATTCCTTTGTATTGAGGAAGGTAAGACTAAGTTAGAACACTGGGAAGGATTATGATAGTAAGGAGAATGAAACACTGGAAAAGGCTGCTTGGAGGCACCATGGGGTCTCTCTCTCTCTCCACAGGGTTTGAAGGACAATTTCTATCTAAAGTCCAAGGGTCGGGGAAGAGACTAGTTATCTTCCTGAGTGCCTTCCAGCTCAATTTTTAATGCTTGATGACCACAGGGGTTCCCTCTAGAAGCGGAACTAAGACAACATTTTTTCAAATTTTTTTTTTTTAATTTTTATTTTACGGGGAGGTGTGAGCTCCTTTAGGAACCACATGTTTGGCAGGCTATAATCCAGCTTCCCTGGGACTATCACCAATGCTCGATCAGGTCAGCTATGGCTTTGTCAAGCTGAGTCTTGAAAGCCTCCAAGAATGGAGACCCCACCACCTGATCTGTTCCGCAACTTGGTTGCTGGAAGAAGACATGCCAAAAGTCATTAACCATGCTCTCTTTTTGATATTTAACATGAACAAAGTTAACTGCCAGGAGTCTTCCCCTAGCCAAAAGCTCTCCTTCCTGCAACCTCCCTGTGACTTCCCAGTTCAAATCTAAGATTAGCCTTGATAATCCATGCTGAAGGGAATTATTGTTCACTGGTAATAGTAAGAGAAGCCCATTTGAGACAGCTAGGTTCTTGTTCTCCTTAGGCTTGGAAAAGCCTGGCCAATGTGACAAAAAAAATGTGTGGTCTTAATTTTTTCTTACTTGTCCCAATGTCCAGTTTCTGTATGAGGAAAGCAGTGCATGTTGCCCCTGGAGAAAGCAGACGCTGACATTTTCTGCCAGCCAAGTCTTCCCACTGCAGTCTCATGAAATGCACCCTTGTTTGTAGTGGTTAAAGGTTTCCACCTATGTGCTGAGGCTTCATGGCAAATGGGTCTAAACTGCAAAGTTTGGTTTTGGATGCAGTTCTGGAACCAAACATTTTGAGCTGGAGTCAAAAGTAAGGTTTTAATTGGATCTTTCTTTTTTTCCTTCTGCTATGCTGTCAAATGAACTTGGGTTAATTTAGATCTGAGCTCCCTATTGGCCAGATCTCTTGGTGAAATTTTGCAGGAAGAGACATGAGTCTGGGGGAAAATAATTCCCAAACCAAATCAGATTCAGAAGTAACTGAGTAGCTCCCAGGTGAAACTACTGAGAGCGTAAAGGTTCAAGGCCAGGTTGGATGAGGCTTTGAGCAACCTTGTCTAGTGGAAGGTGTCCCCACCCGTGGCAGGGGGGTTGGAACTAGAGGATCTTTAAGGTTCCTTCCAACACAGACCATTCTATGATTCTAAAGGAGATTCAGATCAGACATACATGAACAGGTTAATACTAGGTTTGCCTTTCTCATGTAAGCATCTTGAATCTGTGCCTAAGCTTATGAGGAGCCGAGGAGTCTCACTGTATTGAAAACTCAATTTACACTCCTTACACTGTGAAATATGCCATGGTTTGTACAGCTCTTCTCCTTTCTTTCCAGCTTCTGAGTACATATGCCTTTTTTTTTTACTTTTTGAAAGGCATATGAGAAAACAGCACAGGCAAATTTGGCAAAATCTATTTCAAGTCAGTAATTTGCTAAGTGCTCAGAGCTTGTCTTTTTTCTGTGTTAAGTAATTTGTAAATAAAAATAAATTCACACTCTAATATTTGCTTGTACTTGAATTCTATTGGCGAGATGTGTGAAAATTGCCTGATGGTTGAGATCACTGGCAAAAGCAAGTTACAGGGAGTAATTATGGATAGTATTATAGAACAGAAGGATAATTTGATCTAAAAATTCGATCTAATGCTCTTGTGCAGGGACATATTTCTCTGGGAGGGGAGTTTGTAAAACAAAAGAGAAAAAAAGTAGTATAGATTTGAGCTGGGGAAAAGCAATTATTCTCTCATAATATGGGAACACGGTGTGCCTGGCTCAGGAGAGGTATGAAATACAGGAGAAGGAAGGGGATGCAAGGAGCCTTTATGCGTCCCAGCAGGGTTACTCAGGAAGGTTATTCAAAATGTGCAGGGAAGACACAAGCTCCTGAGCCCAGTGGGGCGAAACAGATGTGTGAGGAAGGTCATACAACACTGTGTGAGAGGAAAGTGTGTTTATGTTTTAACGGAGAATGTGAAGGAGGTCTAGGATGCATCAAGCCTCCTTTTGAGGTTTCTGCCTTATCCACAACACAAGAAGTTGCCAGGGTGGTGAGGCAGGGGCCAAGAGCATCCGGCTTTCTGCATTCCTCAAGGATCCCTGTAGAATCATAGAGTCATAGAATGGCCTGGATTGAAAAGGACCATAGTGATCATCTAGTTTCAACCGCCCCGCCATATGCAGGCCGTCAACCACTAGACCAGGCTGCTCAGAGCCACATCCAGCCTGGCCTTGAATGCCTCCAGGGATGGGGCATCCACGACCTCCCTGGGCAACCTGTTCCAGTGTGCCACCACCCTTTGAGTGAAAAACTTTCTCCTAATCTCTAACCTAAACCTCCCCTGTCTTA
>VZTO01002289.1:65759-94981 GCA_013400615.1 Syrrhaptes paradoxus
GAGAAGGATGTGGTGAGG
Organism: Syrrhaptes paradoxus; assembly: GCA_013400615.1. NCBI lineage: Eukaryota > Metazoa > Chordata > Aves > Pterocliformes > Pteroclidae > Syrrhaptes > Syrrhaptes paradoxus. The sequence goes on from VZTO01002289.1 coordinate 65,778, forward strand.
GACCATGTCAAAGGCTTTGCAGAAGTCCAGGTAGATGACATCCATCGCCCTTCCCCTGTCCATCGAAGCCGTCACTCCATCATAGAAGGCCACCAGATTGGTCAGGCAAGCTCTGCCCTTGGTGAAGCCATGCTGATTGTCTCGAATCACCTCTTCGTCTCATATGTGCCTTAGCATAGCTTCTAGGAGGATCTGTTCCATGATCTTCCCAGGCTCACTGGCCTGTAGTTGCCTGGGTCTTCTTTACTCCCTTTCTTAAAAATGGGAGTAGTATTTCCCTTTTTCCAGTCTTCAGGGACCTCCCCAGACAGCCAGGATTGTAGGCCTTTAAGAGAAATGCAGAGAAGCAGAATTTCTTAGCCTTGGTCTCCTAATTCCTTCTCTGGGCTGCAGAAACCCTGGCAGAGGAGATGCCTTTCATTTAGAGCCCCTATTGCCCTCTTGAGGTTCACCAGGGATGGGTGGAGACCTCATGCTTTTCCTCACATCTGGTTGCAATTCCCTCCCCTTTCTCTGTGTGGCCCCAAAGTCACAGCAAGGCTTGCCTATGGTCTTTAGAGCAGGCATCTCCCACCAACTGTCCTTATCTCAGTTTCACGTCCCACTTAAAAATTGAGGTCTTGTGCCAGCTCTCATCCCATGAGAACAGGTATGTACACAGGATTGCAACATGTATAGTGCGAATGGTTGTTATGACCAGAAAGTAACAACCACACTCCTGCCTGACCTCCAGCACTGAGGTCCCAGAGGGCAGCAGCTGTCCTGATGCACATCTGTGCTTTAAACACCCACAGAAGTGCCAGTTTCCCGCAGGCACTCACTAGGTTAATGGCAATATGCAGCTCTGCTCGCATCTAACAAGATTTAAACACAGGCTAATGACTGCATGTTTTCATTTTAATCAACGCGCAAATCGCCCTTTTACTATTATGGTGGGGGTTTTTTAACTCCAATTTAATTTATAATTGAATTATGCTCCAGACTGTAATTGTTGATATAATCCACATCTCAAATTCCATGCTCACTTAGTGCTTCACCCTGACCTTTCAGCAAGGGGCCCAGGTAGCCCAGTGAGCAAGTCGGTGCGCAGTGCTGGGTTCAGCTCTTCATCTGAGCACTAGAGAAATGCATTTGATGGCCCCAGGCTGATGTCCTTATGGAGCCCTGTGCCATTTCCACTGGCTCCTTTCTCCATGCCCCATGCTAGAAATGACTGCCAGGAAGGGAAAAGATCATAGAATCATTTAAGTTGGAAAAGGCCTTTAAGATCATGAGCTTTCAAGAATCCAATTTGGTAGTTGAACATGCTAACTGCCCTCTCCCTCCGTGCCTTCGTTTTGTTCACCTCATTAAATGTCACCATTCTGACAGCTGAGCTTTGGCAGGAGACTGTGCCAGCTCTCCTGACTATGTTCAGTGCAAAGAAAGTTAGCTAAACTTAAATTACTTTTCAGCACAGAGGGCAATAATGCAGAAACAGGCAGATTTATAAGACTTTGTTTGCCTGTGTCCTGAAGCTCAGGTTGCTCAGAGGCCTGCGAGTGTCTGCCTCCTCCTGAAGTCTGCGGAAGTTGGACTTGACCTGTTAGTTGTGACTAACACGACCTAGAAGGCAATTATGTTCCCCTTAGCATACAAAAGGACAGTGACCTTTCAGATTACACTGTTTTGTCAAGGCACCTTAACGTTAGCCATTAGGAGCTAAAGTGTTGGAATATTATTTTTCTATGTGAGGCATTGAGTGATACTTGAACATCACATTAATGAAAATGTGTTAAGTAATGAGGCTTTGAGGATATTTTCTTACTGGTGGAGACATAGCTGAGGCCAGCTCTCAGTGTGGCAATGATTTAGCATTCTTAGCAAAAAACGCAGAGCTGATGTGGGGACCCCTGTTCTGGGAGATCTGGGGGGCTGCAAGGTGGGGGCAATGGCAAGGCTGGCTGTGGGCAACCCAGGTCTTGGGTAACAAAATATGGACATCTGGAATGTTCAGGCTTCCCAAATGGCAGGCCGTTCTGGTTTTGAACCATGAGCAAATTTTATCCAGAGGTTCTCAAGGGCTAAGAGTGCCATTCTTGGGAGGGTCCCCAATTTCTCACTGTACTCAGACCCATCCTTTCTCAGTGGTGGGGGCAGCAGGTAGCGCCTCCCTAGCAGAGCTGGAATTGGCACATGACTCCCTGCTGAAGTATACCTTGATATAATTGTCTAGCAGATCTTGAGAGAAATCAGTTGAGCAGCATTTGTAGCACATTTCTGTTCTTTAGGTAAAACTAGCAAATGTGAATACTCTTTAACTCTTGTAGTCTGTAAATTCATACAAAGAAAAATACAAAGCGGAATCAAAGAGAATGACAGACTCCCAGGGAAGTCTTCTAGCCGGGAGATCACTTCCACTGCTCCCTGCAAACGATCGCTTTCTGGGTTACATTGAAGTCTGATCAAGAGCTCTTGGCTGACACAAGCTGATACTGGATACAAATGCTGTCTTAATGTCTGACAAGAGAAGTGAACAGAAACTGCCCTAAATATAGCCCCTGGCTGTATATGTGTGATGTTGGCTGCTCGATCCTTCTAGGGTACCAGCACAGACACAAAGCCCTGTCTTCACAGAATTGGCTGGTCAGCTGCTCTGGGAGGCCTGAAACACATTCTGCATCCTGATGCAGGGTTAGGAGGGATGGTTTTGGCAGTGCACATCTCCTGGTGTCATCTCCCCTTTCCCAAAAAGAGCACAGTTTCAAATCCCTTACTCCTCAGGGCCCCATGACCCATTTCAAGACCCAGATCATGGGGATGAATAGGCCTGGAAAAATTTCCTACCATGGGAAAACACAAGGAATTATTCCACTAGAGCTGTGTCAGCCTTGGGACCTGCCTGGACTTCCCTGGGGGTGTCACTTGGGGAGGAGTTAGTGGTGGATTTTCAGGTCACTGGTTACTTCCCCTTGTTTCTTTACGAATATTCCTAGTGCACATCATTAATACACAATAGTTTATTCCACTTTCAAACCTGCCTCACCTATAGGCACTTGTGTTTTCTGGCAGGGTATCCATTAGAGAATGAATGAAAGGTAGTTAGTGTGTCATAAAAAAATCACACCCTTGCTTATTGCACACTAACTTCACTTTATACACAGAATATTCCGGAATGAAGAGTGTTTTCACTTTAATCAATGTACAAACTGCCATTTTATTATTATGGTTTATTTTTTTCTGATGTAATTTATGATGGAATTATGCTACAGACTGGAGCATAAAAAATACTTTTATTCCAGTATAACTACTCCCCTTTGGAAGCAGAGTCATTATAATGGAATAAAGTCCATTCTATTCCAGAACAATGTAGTGCTCTTGACTGCCAGCAAAGGCCTGAATGTTGTAATTTATAAAGAGGGAAAAGTAAGGGTGAGGACAGGGGGGGAAATTAAAGCAAGGATAGTTAACTGATAAAGGTCTTGAGAAAATCATGCATGTGAGAACTGAATATAGCCCATAGTGAGGAACACTAAACATCCACAAACTAAATAGAAATCATAAAAATGCCTCCTGCCTTCCCCTCATACATCTTATGAGGTTGTAGAAGGGGTTGCGGAGAAAGAATTGATGTCTCTTGCTTGCAAGTGAATTATTCAAATTCCTGGCTGCGGGGAGCTCCTACAGTTATGAATCCTGGTATTCTTTGTCGTTGCTAAGGCAAAGGTAGCCTCCAGTTCTCCACAGGAAAAGGGCACCCTTGGCACTGTGTTCCCCCTTGATGCCAAAGACCATCTCCATGTCTGCCAGCTCCTTGTCCTCCAGGTCTCAATGCCACCCCAGCCAGGTGCATCAGAGGGTTCCTGAGGCTGAGAAGCTGCGCTTCTGCTCTGGGCTGGGTGGTGCAGGTGTACAGGGAAGGTATCCCTTAAACACTGATGGGCAAGAGGTCTCCTGGGCAGTCTCAACTTCTGTGCTCCTCTCTGTAGGATCTGCTTTGGTCAATGCATTTAGTATTTGTAATGGCAAACAAAAATCCCTCCTCCAGGACTGCCAAGATGTAATCAGGTCCAAGTAGCTTGCTGAAGTCACTAGCAAACCCCACATCCCAGGTTTACCAGGACCTAAACACATGCTCTTTACCCCTTAAAACAGTGAAGCGTTATTTTAGCTAAAGGGCAGTTATTGTTCACTAAATTCAGCTACAAAAGGAAATGAAACCGCGTTCATTTTGCTTGTTTGCTAGTAATAGGCCAAACTGACACATCTGTCACGCCATTTTGTGCTCTTGCATTTCTTGGATAAGAATTTGGTGAGCTTTTAGGATGCAGTGACAGAAGAGAGGTGGATTTTTTCTCTCCTGTCAATAATTCCCCACATGGCAATCAATTTGATCTTGCTGAGGGCCAGGACCTGTTTTTCAGAGATTTCATGTTATGATGAAAAGGACTGAGAAATGCTTTTTCTCCCTTATACCGTGAGGGGTAGTATCCTTGTCTCGTACCCTTTACCCACTCTGTGATCAGAGTGCATGAAACCACATGGCTCTGCTGTGTTGCTTGGCTTGCCTGGAGAGAGGACAGAGAGTCACTGGCTGGGGAATATGAAGGGAAACACAGCCTGGCTTTTTGCTGTGTCCCATTTTGAAACAGAGCTGGCCCTGGGGTGGGCTAGGATGAGGGAGTAAGTGGACAGTCATAATTGTGAATAAGACTAATATTACAATGCTATACTGAAAGGGTACCTGACATTCTTCTGGTAAATTCCAGTGTATGTTTCAAGTGGACATGCTGGTGAGGCATGAGTTTATCTCCTGCCACTGCTGCATACCCAGCCCAGTCAGTCTGCAGTGCCAAGAGATCCCTCCTCACAGCACCAAAGGGGGCTGGCTGTCTTCAGGCTCGCCATGTGGCTCCTCGCTGACCCCACACATCTTCCAGAGGTGTGAAAATGTCTGACAAGATAATACACATCCTATCCTGGCGGTTCCACTAATGCTGACACCAAAACAGAAAGATCATCTGACAACAACCTGACTCATTTCATCTCACCTTTTATTTCCAGGAACGGGCATCCTGCACAGGCAGCATATGTGCAGAGTGATAAGGGGCTTTAGAGGAGCCCCAGAGAGATATGGACCAATGTTCACTCCACGGTGGCTGTATAAGTAGAGGTGGGAACCAGGGTGACAAAGGGAATTTATATATGACGTGTCAGCTATATATGATACCCTTTGAAATACATTGTCTGTTTCTTCAGCAGAGGTTAGTGTGTCTCATAAAACTTTTGTCTACACATAAGGAAAAAAAGCATTAAAAATTTAGGTATAAATTCTGGCAGGATCAAATAAATCCAGCTGCTTCTGATATGTAGACTCTGCCATGTTTGGGGAAGAGGAGTCTGTGGGATGAGGACTTAACAGACCTTGCTCTGCACTGTCAGTATATTAAGCAACGACTCCAGCAGTGACCAGCCCCTCGGGCTGGGGGAGCCTCACCTCCTGCCTGCCATGTCACAAGCCACCTGGGGACCCTTCACATGACCTTGCAGGCTGGGTAAACAGTGTCATTCTCAGATGAAGTCTTTTTCCTGAGAACGCATGGCAGATTTGGAAAGTCAGTGAAGCTCCCTGCCTGGCTGCAGGCACTCTTCAGCTACTTGAATCCAAGTGGGAAAGACCCTGCCAGTTTTGCTTGCTTTTGAGCACTCTTCTTTGGCTCTTGTCACTCCTATTTTCTTTACAAATCTATTAGCTTTACCAGGCCCATTAAATGTCTATTAGGCTGCCCATTAGCAGATGCTGTTGATGGCTTCACAGAGAGGTCTCAGCATGGGCTCCTTCTTTGAAAAAGGCAAGGAGAGAGAGGTGGGTTAGGGAGCCTGGACCAGGGCTGCAGTGTGAAAGAAAAGGAGGAAGGAGAAAAGCTGCTGCAACTACCAACTGCCCTTCACACAAGAGGGACAGGGTTCTTCGGAGGTATATATGCAGGGTAGGGTAACTGGAAATAAGGCCGAACCGGGTAGATCCCAGGTCAGGGCTGGTTGCTCACACAGCAGTAGAAGGACCAGAGTCCATCACGTAGAGGCTGCCATCAGGTTCTCCGCCTCACTTTGGCACCAACATCACCTCAGAAATGCAACTCAAAAAAACAGTAAAGCAGAATAACTGTTTGCAGTACAGGAAGATACTGGACAAACCAAGAGAAGCGTCTGAAAGCTGGTACTCCAGATCGCAGGCTCTGCCTGCCTGCCAGGCAACTGGCTCGACAGCTGCAGGGCCATGCTGGGCTCTTTGCAGCACTGGTACAAGTCCAAGCGCATGCAGACCAGGCTGGCATCAGAGCAGCTTTCATCATGAGCACAAATCAAGCTATTATCCCAGACTCTGTCCCCCCACGCTGCTCTCTCTTTGCATTTCAGATCACCTGGAATCGGCTGTGTCCTCCCTGGGAGGGGGAGCAAGCCCTCCTTCCTTACAGCCCAATTGCAAGCCAAGGCCCTCCATTGCCCAGGGTCGGAGATGCAGGCTTGAGTGGGTGAATGAGGGAACAGCAGCAGTGTCTGCAAGAGGGGAAATAACAATTATGCTTCAAAAGTGGTGGAAGCTGTGCAAAGGGTGGCCACGTTCTGAAAGCGATAGTCCTGCACAGATACTCGTGTATGACTGAGAAAATACTGAGTGGATTTATATCATAAAGCTCTGTCAATACCTCTGATCCTACCCTTCAGCATCCTCTCCAATTCCAGTTCTTCTTATTTTTCCCTAATATGCATATATGCACACACACACAGAGTTTTGCTGAAGCACCCTCGGTCGTAACCCTCTTCTCTGGCAGCTACAGTGGTGCTGGGTATCCCCAGAGCCTGAGCAGAGTCAGGCAATCATGCTGAATTGTGTTTAGTGGAGCCAGGTTATTGTGATGCTGAAAAATGAGGACAAGATTGAGGCCATCAAGCTCATTTTTATTGTTCGTTGGAACTCCAGATGTGAAAGCTAATGGATTTGGATTGGTTGCTAGCAGCAAAGCCTCATCAAAGATCTTTTTTTCCTAAGGGCATTCAGTGCAATTCACTGATTGATTGGAGGCTTCAGGCAGTTTGAATACGGATCTGTGTTTGGGCTGGATCAGGCGCTCAAGAGGAAATCCAGCCTGCTCCCTTCATGCTTGCGCAGGAATACTACAGCCTTAGCTCTAGCAGGCTCGGGAGCTCTCAACAAAGAGAGATGTTTTGTAGACTTGCTTCATTACTTTGCTGGGTTTAGGCAATGGGGGAGAAGAAGAAGACAGACAAATCTCTGGACTAGCCAAAAGGGCTTCCCCAACAGAAGCTTTTCTTAGAGGTAAAGGTATAAAAATGGTCTTATGCAGAGGGACAGCATTGATTGTGAGCAGAGGAATACAGAAAGATACAGAGAAGTGTCCCCTGCTGGCAAAGTGGAGGTGGCTCTGAGGAGGAGATGCTGAGCGGTCTGGAAGACACTGAGGGCTCTGCAGAGGAGGCATAAAGGTTTAGATATGTCAGACGGGCCAGAGGTAGGTGTCAAGATGGATTCTGTATGTGAGATGACAAGGGTTTGTGGAGGTCACAAAGGACACAACTGTGACTCAGGTGAAACATATGCTGTCAGAGTTTCTGATTATAGTTTTACAATTTTTACTAAAAATCCTTCACTCTCCATCAGGCAGCCAGATGAGTTACAGATCTGAGTGTGCCTGTCAGGTGCCTGCTGCTGCCATGCCAGCCTGTTTTGTGTTGGCATTCATTAGGGTAGTTTGCTTCTTTGTCTGCAGCACAAGTAGTTAATCACATGGAGAACCTAATTAGGTGGTAACGAACCCAGGTGTCTTACTCCTCTCAGTGTAATAGGACATCTGCCACTGCTCCAAGAGCACTTTACAATGACTGACTAACAATGGCTGTAATGTATGGTCACGAAGAGAGAACAGCTTCCTTTAGAGCCTCAGCTAGGATGTGGTTAGTTTGGAAAGCCTGAATTCCCAGTCGCCTTACCCTGTGCTGAAAACCATTAGTGCCTGGCTGCAATGGCACAGGCGAGGGAGATGCATGGAGCTGCTGGGAGGCACACAGTTTCTTATGGGACAGGACTGGGGAGTGCTGGCTGAGGTCCCACTTCACCGTGGTTGGTACTGAAGCTTGGTATGACCAGATCACCCACCAACAAAATTTCGGTGTGGTGTGGGCATACAAACACACCTCTGCTGAATTAGAGCACATGATGCAGATCTTCCAGGGGATTTATGTTTTTATGCCAATGGAAGGAAGACAGACAGCACTCAATCCACTGAAAAGTTAAAGAGATGCAGAAAGACGGTACGTGATCTGACAGAACACCAAAGTGCAAACTTACCTTGTCAAAATGTTTTGGACAAATTTGTTCCAACAGGGTGAACTTACGCAAACTCAGCAGCTTGCCTGACATGGCTGCAGACCCTTTGGTCCAGTCCTAGTAGCCCCAGGATCAGATTTACTGCATAGTCCAACCACACCTGTGACTCTCACATACAAAAAATAGTATGTTTTTTTTTGCCTGGCACCCAGGCGGGCTGGTATGGCTGTCACCGAATTCTGGCCTGCTACTTGCATAGGACTGCTGAGTGCTGGCTGGTCCCACATTGTGGCCAAATCCTGATATATATGTATTGTGTTCTCAGTAAGATTGACCAAATCGTTCACTGCTAATAATCTGGCAGATGCATTTCACTTCTCCTTCTGTCTGTGGAAGGAGATTATAATTTTCTCAAAGTGGTGCCTTCAGCCTTTGTCTGTAAATGTTTCAGTTCTCCAGCCTTCTGTTTAAATCGATCTGTGTCACTATGTTGTGGCTGGGTGACAGTTGCATTAAGTTGCCCCTGCTCCCACCCTCCATCTCCCTCCACACTCAACTGGAGGAGCGCAAGTCTGGCTTCCAGGGTGAGTGCTCACAGGAAGCAAATCAACAATTCCAATTTGCATTAGTCTTTGTGTACGTTAAGGTAACCTTTTTATCCCCAGAACATTTCTAAGAGCTGAACCTTCCCTGTTGTAGTCACAAGAGGCCTCATGTCCTACCCCAGCAAATAGCCAAAGCTCACGTGTGAGAAGGAGACATCAATTCTTATTGTGAGGCATTACATCATGACAAGGTATAGGATGTTTCTTCCCAACCCAAGCTGCTGATCGGCAAAAGCCCTGAAGCATGAGGACTAATAAGTCTACCAACATCTATCTTAACTAGCATAATTGAGAAAGCTGTTTTTACTCGTACTGCTGTCTGCTTCCATCGGTTTTGGAATGTGCTGAACCATATCACTCTAACCGAACAGTATACAAATCTGTTTAGCAAATCCGTAGCTCCTTCCCTAACCACATGCAAATACTTTCTCCTTATCTTCCTGACAAAAGTGCTGTGGAAGGAGAAGTACAATGGGGTATAGTCAGTGTGTGCATCTCCCCCAAGCAAGGAAGGAATTTTGCAACATGCTTCAATGAGATGTTTGAAATCCCTCTTGTTTAAATTGTCCCAAATTTGTTGGTGCTTAATCAAAGTTAAGCCACATTCTAGGCTTTTCTCCTTTCTTTTCAACAACTAAGGAAATTTCATGCTCATGAAGCGCAGTGACTAATAGCAGTTAATAGTGTAGCAGCAGATGGCATATGAGTTTTGTTAGCTTCTACACGAGCTGCGCCAGTGCCCCCCACAAAGCAGTCCTGCTGTTTCCTTCCAGAGTCCCACACCCAGCTATTCCAGTGCCCCTCCTGCTTTGCAGCCTCCCAACCCGCAGCTCCCTGTGCCAATGCTGCTGGTGCCTCCTCGGGTACCCCAGCCCCTGCAGTTCTCCCAGCCCATGGCTCCTCCCACTAGCTCTGCCACTGCCCCCCTCCCCCCCTTCCCCCGCCCTGCAGCACCCCTTGCTGATCTCCCTTTGTTTTCTTTAGCTCACTTACTACTTGCCAAGCCACCTCAACTGTGTACACAGTGATTATACTGAAGATACCAGCAAAGGCCCCTCATCAGCTATTCTGGCGTTGTGACTACAGAACCAGCAAATGATAAGGTCTCTCCTATTTCATAAACATAAATGTCACGGGTCTTACTCTGCAGCTGTTCTCAACTCCACACTTACTTTGAAACCAATGGGAGCTCTGTGCACAAAGCAGCTCCCGAATAATCAGGGTCTGTCAGCTCTATAATGTCACAAAATATTCCATGTGTGCAAATATTTGGATTATTATTTATTGGGTGTCAACAAAGTGCAAATATCAACCTGCCCCAGAGATACATTATAACTTTCCAGGGTGGGAGGATGGGGGAGAGCGCTGCATGCTTATAAAATAGCCACATGCCTGATACCAGTGCTGAATGCTTGTGATAATACCCACTGCTTTTCAAGTCCTTTCCATCAAAGGATTTAAAAACCGTTCATGAATTAAGGCTGACATTTTCATTTAGAGGTGGTGGGTGGAGGCAGTACATCTCTAATTTGAGGCACTCTGGATCTGATTTTCAGAAAAGTTGCTCTCCATAGTTTCCATTTGAAATTGAAAGCCTTGGGCAAAACTAAGAAGGTAACTCACAGAGCCACTTCCTTTAGACCTGCAGGAACTTGTGGCCTAACCAGATTGCTGCTTCTGCCTCTTTTGTTGCCTGGTGCTGTTTAACCACAACTTTCTGGAAGGTTATAAAAGGCCACCGAGGTTTTGGCTGTGTATTGATTGATGGAGTTGGATGCTGAAGCCACCTGAAGTTCTTGGTTCTGCTTTATGTAGTTAGTATTTGCCTCATGAGCTTGCTAAGCATTTCTGGCTCCACCTCAGAGTTTGAAAACTCAGGACATTGCTAGAGGTGATTTACAAGTCAGTGACAGATGCAGTTGGTTAACCCAATTGTCTTGGCTCACACACTTAGACTCCTGTCACAGAACCTTCTTTCATGGCGGGTGACGCTTGTTGATCCATGAGACTAGTTTTTCACTTCTTATTCTTGATGTGAGGCAATGAGATGTGAATATGAAAGCAAATATTGGCTATGCTGAGAAGAACTTGGCCTTTCTATTCTTAACATGTGCAAGCTGATTTTGAGATAGCTCTCTTTCTCTCTCTTTTTTTTTTTTTTTTTAAACTGCAGGAACTTTCTGTATCCAGAAGGAAATATTTTATTAGAAAGATTAGTGTCTTGGATGCCTTGTGGCACCCTCCAGCCAGCAACAAAGCGCACCACAGATTAAAAATGGAGAGGACCCCCCCAGGGAACAAAGAAATGGAACCAGTGGGAATTTTTTTTTTTAACTTCTTCAGGATCTGCATCCTTTTTCAATGTCTGGACTATTACCTATTCTTATAGTTCTGTGTCTTCCGGGCTTGCTGTCTGTCATGTGGAATGCACATCATATGCTGTTGGTGAGCAAACAGCTTCAGTTAATATTGGAAGCTCCCACAGACTTTTTGGCTAAACCCATAGCTTCACAAGACTCAGAACTACTCTGCTGAAAGTCCAGGTGTTTCAAAGGTGAGAGGAAGATCTCTAATGTATCTATCCTGGAAGGTTATATATATAACAACTTAACAGCTGTTATTCATAGTTTATGTGGCAGAGCTTGTGTGCACTCCTTGTCTGTTTCAGGGCAAAGTCAGGCAGCTTCAGCAAAGCAGGATTTGGAGCAGGGGGACACCAATGACCAGTTCCCATGTCCCATCTAAGGGGACTGTATCCTCTACTAAAAAGGAATAACAGAGCTAAATCTGATCTGTAACTCAAGCCACTTGACTAGATTTCATAGTGGGTATTTCTCTGTGCCTTCAGCACTACCTTATGTCCTCTTCACAGTAGGTCAAAACTAAACCAGTTACTGTCAACTTCACGCTGCAGGGTAATGAAAGAGTGGAATCAATGGAGGGATAAACTGAAAGCTTGCCATAGCCTTACGCATTTCCTTCAACTTGATGGCTCAGTCAGTAAAGAGGTAAAAAATAACTCAATTCAGCTTGGAGTTTGCCCAGCCAAACAGACAGAGGACCTGAGACGATAGATAATTGCACTGGAAGATACCAGAAAAAGATATTTCCATGACAAGCTCTACTACCTCTCTTGCACCATGAGTCATGATAAGTTTTCTCCTATCCTGTCTTGTCTCATGGAGGTGGGAAAAGGATTTTCACTGTACATAAACTGTGCACGTGACAAGTTCTGGATGTCAGTGGTGACTGAAAAGTAATGCTATTATGTAAGCAGTCATAATAATAATAACTAGTATTATTATTCCAAGCGAATAATATTTTTTTCTCAGCAGGGGGCAAGTCAGCTAAGCTAAATTCAATCTCTCCTGAGGGATTCCAGGAAATCGCCTCAAACTCTTTCACTTTTGCTTCCATTTTTGTAGTGAACACTGCTCAGGAAGTACATGATTGCAGCCACACCTGTACTTTTAACCCTTAGACTTAGAGGATGGTACACAATGTGGAGGGATAGGGCAAAGCTGTCCTTCCCTTCATGTGTTATTTCACTGCCTGCCCTCCCTTTAATTAGGGAGGGCCATTAATTAGTAAAATGCCCACATGGCTCTGCCTATAAGCTCTGTCGGGAATGTTTTGCTGTGAAATCTGCTCCCTGCTCTCGTAGGCACCTGGTTGCCTCTTCCTCAGGGCCGCAGTCAGGAGGCATCAGAATTCTGGAGCAAATTTTCATTGCACATCAGCTACAGACAGACTCAAACCTGAGAGTAAAGTGGGCACAAGGGAAATGAGAGATATAGCTTAGCCAAGAGCTTATGTGTATGTGTGCAATGCTCTTTGGAAGCTGGTACCAACTTTACAAACTTTAAAGCTATTATCCCCTGGGCATGTCACTGAGTATGCTGTTGTGACTTGATCCAGGTATTTGACGCAGCCATGAAAGAGAGTGATGCCATTATTTCTGAGCCACAACTAATCTGTCAACAAAACAGAGATCACTGAGGAAACTCCTTTTCAGGGAGCAACAATGATCATTCATTTAGGCACAATTAAGGACCTGAAATGGAACAACCTGAAACATGACATCTTAACATAAAATATCATTAAATAGAAAAAAACAGATGAGTAAGCCAGTAGCCAGTACCTGTCTTTTCCAGTAAGCATATGAAAAACAGGCAAGTATAGAGAAATTATTTCTTTGGGATGTGCTTCTAGCCTCCAGGGCTCAACAATTTATGGAGTACCTGTGTCAGACACTGTTCAGCCCACTGAGCAGATACTCCATATTGTTTAGCTCCACTTGAAGAGTTTGTGTAATCCCTTTTATGGTGGCTTTTCTGCCCAACATAGGATAAGATCCTTCCTCTGCAACATCACACTTCTCAATTTATTTGTTATGGCTAGTTGACAGATTCTGGGTGTCTCAACAGCCTTGGGAAATAGACAATACCAGAAAGCATTGTTTTCCTCCAGTGAAATGTAAACTTGATTAGCATTCTGAAAATCTAAGTTGGGGATTTTTTTTTATTATCCTCAGCCTCTGTTACGTGTGCCAGATATCTCTGGGGATGTTGCTGGACAACGCTCTGTTCTTTCACTGGGCTATTGACTACGTGCCAAATAAGATTTCTGTCCAGTCGAACACTTCTGAAGATTTAGACACTGTCTCTATCACAACTGGTGTCTAGTAAAACAGCTCAGTTCATTTGCTACACCTTGCCTGGGTCACTGGGGAAGTCAACTGCTTGGGACTATTAACACCCCATAAAAACACTTTCTTAGCTGTAAAGGACTCTGCACTGAAACGTCAGCAGCACCGTGGTGATGCGCTGCCTGAAGGCTGCTGTTGTGAGCATAGTGTGCTGCTGACCCTTTGCAAAACAAAACAAAGAGACACTGCCTAAAAAGCAAAGCTGAAGGGCAGTGCTGAAAATCTCTTGTGGAGGCATGAGGAGCAGAGTTCCCAGGGCCTTGACAAACCACAGGCACATCAGCTACACCTGCACTTACAGAGAATAGCACACTAAGCTCATCACCTCCTAAATTTTATGTCCTGATCTATCAAGTTTTATGACAGTAAAGATTATTATTTGCATAATAATGTGGCCTATAGAAATGAAGTAATTCTCTGTCTACTGTAGGATGATACTCTCGCTCCATATTGTTCAATAAATATCTGGCTTTTGTTCCCCAGTACAGGATAGGTTTGTGCTGCAAATAACATAACTTGATTGAGTGCAGTGGAGCTTTGCTGAATTAAATGATGTGAGCATCACTTCCCAGGGCCATGAAAACTTGCATGGGTTTAACTGAAACTTGGAGGGTTACTGTGTCTCCACAGAGATCTGACAGCTGCATGGTGAGTTCTGCTCACTACCAAACTGTCTCTTGTACCAACAGCCATGGTATAGCACAGCCTCCAATGCCACCTTCTAAACACTTGAGTATTTTGGGGGGTGCTTGTCTCTCAATGAGCTCCATGTTGCACTGGCTTCATTGTTTGTTGAAAGCTAACATGGGCACGTCTGTATGTGCTGCTATTACACTTTCAGTGATGCAATAATGATGTCATCACACCTACAACTGAGTGTAGTTAAACCAACCCTGCTGTGGGTGGAGATTTTTCCATCGTTTTACACTTTGTGTAGACTAGCTATGTTAATTAGCCAAAAGCCAAATCACCATTTCTGTGCAAACTGAGCTCTTAAGCTGCAAGGTTGGGAAAGTGTAAAGATCATATTGACCACCAAACCAATTATGTTTTGCTCTAGCATGTAAAGTTCATTGAGTAGGAATGGTCATTGCTGTCTTTAGGCTAATAGTGTCACTCTTGAAGATGGGAGCCATGTTCCTCTGATTCTTTCCAAACATACAAATTGAAATGGTATGTTTCTGAGTGTGGTGGGAAGCCTTTATTCATACAGTGTGGAAGTCACCCTGTATTGGATAGTTTTTCCTGGGTTCTAGGAGATGCTGCTTCTGTGAACACTGATGGTGGTTGGAGGTGTGTTTTTCATTCCTATGCCAGCTCCTGAAAAACTGTTGAGATATCAGATCAAGAGCCTTCACTCGACCTGTGTTACCTGACGAGTTCCAGAAGCAGAATAATGGACCCAAAAGGTGTGGGAAAAGCAGAGGAGAGAGAACACAGGAGGTTTAGTCTCCCTGGTTTAGCTCTCCATCAATACTTCCTCCATTTGCATCATTCACACTGCAAAAACACACAAGGCGGTTATGATGTGTTTCTCACTACATGCTAGTTAGCACCTGGTACTCACTTTTTTCCATAATCTAATATAAACACTAGATGAATGTGTGTTCCTGGCTTGTATTTGCTGTCAGTTGCACTTACATGACCAATTATGTCTGAGTCCTGTCTATGCTACAGATAGCTATCTTGTTTCTTCAGTGTGTGACAATGAACACTGGTGAAAACATCCTCCAGAATTTTGAAAGCTGCTGCAAAACCAAAGACAACAGTCTTCTCCTTGTCCCCTTGATAAGGAGAAAAATTAGAAGATTCCTATTACAGGAGAGATTCACTGGGATAGATTCTTCAATGGTAAGGGCAGAGACTTCCTGGAGTAGATCATGTAAGGAGGGAGCACAGTCTCCGCCACTAGTGTTTTCTTAAGAACATGGTTAGACAAGTATGGTGGGAATGGTTGGGACATTGGAAAGGACTATATCTTTGTGATGTCCCTTTCAGCCTCATTCTCCATGGCACTACATAAAGTTTCATCCCACTTCTCTGTTTATTCCTATTCTTTTTTTTTTCCCCTTCCCTTTATTGCTTCCTTGCTGTTCAGTCTGAGTCTGGCCAGCCTTGAAAATGGAGTTATTTCCAGGGCTGAAGCCACATTAGCAACAAACCAACTTTATAATAGGAGAGAGCCAGCGGGAAGGAGCAAGAGTGAGGAAGTCAGATGTTGTATCAAGCCTGTGACATGAGCCAATATCCACTGGCTGAGAGCACAAGCTGTCCATGTATCCTTCCTGCAGCATCAAGCAGCAGCTTCTGTTATCTTCCACCCCCTTGGGCGCGCTTGCCACAGCTGTCACAAATCCAGTACAAATCTTAACACATACCACAGCAGAGTGGCTCTTCCAGAATGAACTGCCTCTTCTGTGCCCCTCTGGGGGCTGTTTTGGGAATGGATCCTCTGTTCCACTCTACGCCAGCTGTGGGTTTATCCCTCAAGAGCAGTTACCAATAAACCTGGAAGGCTCATTCTTTTTCTGCTGGGGGACATGAAAATGGACTCAGTGCATGGAAACCAGCTGGGATGAGAGCAGAATTGGCCAAACAGCTTCGGCTTGACAGAGGCAGCAGCATGGAGAGAAAGTGATGGGAGGGAGCAGGAGAGGGAAGGAGAACTGGAGAGGGGAGATAGTCATGTACATAGAAGAGTGAGGAATGAAAGTCAGCTCCATCTCCTTTTTCTTAGTGATTTTGACAGCGAGGTGCCACTGATCTCAGCTCTTATCATCCTGGGGTTGATATGACCTTCTTGCTTCCCTGATTTAAAACGTTTTTTATTCTATCAGTGGCCCATTCCTTCTCCCCACCCCCAGCTCGTTTTCCCTTTTACTGCATGTTAATGAGCAAAGTGCTTATGCAAATTAGAGACAGAAACAATTGCTTTGAATAAGGAAGGAAATTGTCAGGGTAGAGACAGAATCCAACATCACTCCAATGAGTGTCTCCCTACTTTGTCTCTTATGACAGCCTTCGTGCTTTGCACTACACCTGAAACCACAATGTGTTTTTTAAATTTATGTACCATAATGTTAATACTGATACCTGACTTTTTGGTAATACTTTTATACTACTTCATATGCCTATGGAATTGTACAAGCATTAGCACCGATTTTATTTTTTTTGCTGTACAAAGATAACCCAAAGGGGAGAAGGGTTTCATCTCTCCCTAGCTTGCTATCTCTATGTAAATTTTGTGTCCATTTCTAATTGTTCATTTAGAAAAGCGATTTTATGTTGTTTTATCAGCCACCCCTTGTGTGGATGCAGACACACTAACGTAAAAGTGCTGGAAAGCTGTGTAGCTTAGTCAAACTGGACTATTACTTGTATGAAAACAGAAATGAGCCTGCCTTAAGGGGCTGTTCTGTTTTTTTCCAGCATTAAAGGAAAGTATATGCTAGTGTGAGCAAATATTTAGAAATGTCAGAGGTGTTCTGACTAGCATTGCCCCATTTCTGAAGAGAAAAAAACCTCAAGAATGTTTACTGTAAACATTGCAGGATGCGGATGTGAATTCTTTAAGAATGATTTTCCTTTTACCAAGATGTTAACTAGCTCCTGAAATTAAATGTGATTTTGTCGATACTTGGTTAGGAAAAAGGGTAGATAGAAAAAGTAAGATGTTTGTACGAAGCTGAGAAGAACTAGCAGAACATAGGGTAGTGTTTAGGTAAATCAAGGTCCATTTGTTTTCATTTGCCATGTAGCTCACAGCATGGATACAGGGACATTTATTTCTTCCAGCAGTAGGGTATCCCAAGCACCTCCTGGCTGTGTGGAGGACAGAAACAGGCTGAAGCTGGGAGGTAAGAATAGGTTTTACTTCAGGTCAAGATAAATGTCTGTGCCGTGAAGGCTGTAGTCTGGAGACCAAACTTACAGCAACTTTTTCAGCACTTTCCCATCCAGTACCTCAACAGCAAAATCTGGGGCAATGCAATGCATCTTTTATATGAGGGCTTGTGACAAAAATGTAATGGTTGTCATGTAGCTTCTGTCCTTCCTGTCCTATGGCATCCAACATAGAACCGTACCCATAGATGGGTATAAAAGGGTAGAAGTAATGACTTGGGGGTCATTCAGAGTCTCCCCTCTGCTCTAAAATTATTTCTTTATTGCTGTCATTTGAATTTTTCTTTATTGTCTCATATAAAAATGTAATTCTTCCACTTCTTCAGCTTTCCAGGGCAGATGAGACCTGAATGTCTAATGTAAACCTTAGTTCTGTGAAACTGAAGAAGCTTAGTCTCCTGCAGATTTGTGACTCAAGACTAAGCCCCGTGTAGATCTTCCAATGTTTGTTAAGTGGCAAACACACACGACAGCTGTTCTGTCCATAAAGACATTAAAAGGCCCTCCTCTGCTTGTCTGGCTTTTTGCACAAAACTCTTCAGAGCTTAATCTTTGCAACTTGTGCTCCTCTGCCAAACTGGGTTGAAACTGGCTGCTTGACTCAATGGCTATTAGGAAAGACTCACATGTAAACACTATGATCACACGATCCAAAGAAAATCAGGATAAAATTAAGCAGAAATAGTGCTCTTTGTAGGTAAACTGGACCTTTTTTTGTCAGTCACCTCTTCTGGTGGGGAGTGCCTTGGGATCTTTGGGGTGGCAGCACAAGGAGAGGTTGTGCTGGTAGAACACACATGAATGCAGAGGTTGCACTGCATGTCTACTTTGCAGTCCTCATTGCCCAGGAGAGCATAGCCTCACACATGAAACGGGTGTTCTCCAGTGGGTGATGCGCCCTGGATCTTGCCTGGAATTTAAGGTTTGTTTAATTAATTAATTAATGTATAGGAGCACTAATTTTAGGGATAAGCTGTTTCATCCTGTTGCTTTCTACCAGGCTACATACACTTGGTCTTTGTAGCCTATTCACCTCTGTGCTGTCCAGCTGATTTTACATGTCTCCAGTGGCAGCTAGGATTTTAAACATTTACCTTTGTCTAGCATAATGAGGTTACTGAAAAGGCTTGGTAAGGCTTCTGATAAGCCTTTTGATTTTTATTTTAATTTTTCCAGGTCTTATGTGAATCAGCTCTTTGAATTCAGACACCAGCACCTGGAAAGTGGCCACCAGCACTTGGGGGTTGACAACAATATTAATGCAAGTCATTATTTGTGAGAACACACTCCTGGCTCATATGAAGCATGTGTATTCCCACTGTTTCAAAGGAGATGGAAATACCTGCTGTATGCAGATAACCCACCCCCCTCCACCCCGTCCTAACCAACAATGCCCACTTCTCAAACCTGTCCCTCTCCAGCAGCCCTCTGGATGAGCAATACGTATCTGCTCAAGGGCCCCTTTGTGAAACGCCTAAGGTTTAGAGAAGTGTCAGGCTAACAATGTGTAGTATAATTTAGAGAGGAATGGGAAATTATTCATCTGGGTTGAATCATAACAAGAATTTCTCAGATTTGAGGGGGTGGGGAAGAGAGGTGAAACAATTAAAAAAAGAGAGAGAAAACCACCTTGATTCAGTTTGAAACTAATTTTTGTGCTTTTTAAATTATTCTCCTTTTAAATACTGTGCAGATGTCTATATCTGTGTAGGCCCATTTTTAAAAGAACCAAAGGAAGTTATGAAGGTAAAAATAATTACAGGCAGGGAGGTAAGTGGGCTGAATGTAGTCCAGGTTTGCCAAAGTGGAACTGTCACAAACTAACCAGGTACTTTCCTTCGGGAAGAGAACCAACTTTCTAGAGAGAAAAAAAAACTGTGTCAAATCTAATTTATTTTGGATGAAACTGAGGGACTTTCAAGAGAAAAGAGATGTCATGAAGGAAGCATTGAGTGACCTTCAGGATAACAAAAACAGGATGAAATTAGATAGTGCAGAGTGAAAGGTTACATTCTTGGGATTAACATGAGAATTTCTGCTATGTGCCAGAATAAATAAATTCATAAATTGGAAATGACAGAAAGGGGAAAGGACCAAGTTATTAGTCATCCTGTGATCAGCTAGTACGACCATGAGCCACCTCTGGGATGCAGGTGAGAAACAAGCAAATGCAATCTTAGGATGAGAAGGATTTCTGAGACAGACAGGGAATTTTTAATGATACCGTATGAGGCTTTGCTGAGGCGTTATCTGGAATATTGCCTTCAGCAACTGCCAGTCACGTGGCTAGCTGAGCTCCAGGAGGAATGGATGCTGAAGAAGGCTGTGGGGGTGTCCAGGAGAATGGAGAGCCTGTCATATGTGAGGAGACTACGAAAGTGCTCCACTTGTCTGACAAAACAAAGGCTGAGAAGGGATATGATTATTCTCTATAAATACATTAAGGGGATAAACGTCAAGGAGGGAGAAGAGCTATTTAAGCTAAAAGACAATGTTGGCACAAGAGCAAATGGATATGAACTGGCCACAAATAAAAATAGGCAGAAAATTAGAGGAGAGTGACTAACCACCAGAGGAATGGGGCTCCAGAGCAGCCTGGGCAACTAGTATAGATGATGCGTACAAAGGTGGAAGGAGGCATGAGGAGCGCCTGCACT
Organism: Syrrhaptes paradoxus; assembly: GCA_013400615.1. Classification (NCBI taxonomy): domain Eukaryota; kingdom Metazoa; phylum Chordata; class Aves; order Pterocliformes; family Pteroclidae; genus Syrrhaptes; species Syrrhaptes paradoxus. The sequence continues at coordinate 85,980 of VZTO01002289.1, forward strand.
CCCCGTTAGCAATGGGTGAGCACTCTCACGTCTTGAGACTGTGCTTGAGACTTCTTGTGCTTGAGAGACAGCTTGAGACTTCTCCCTCTTTCTCTCTGCCCCCACCCTGTTAGGATTAGGGCTGGACTCCTCTTGCTACAGTGGAGGCAAATGCACTAACTGTATTTAGGGCATTGTTTGACCATCTGAAAAAGGTGTTTATCTAACATGGTGCCTGCAACAGGACAGGACTGGCTTTTGTACTCTGTAGTATGATGTTCTGAAGTCTTTTCCATCTCCAGGATGGAAATGAATTGTCAGTTTTTCTCTTTTAGTGCTACATTACAACTTCATTACAGCAAATGTGAAGTTGCATGATGAAAGTAGATGTGTTTTGAAGGGATGTATTTATGTTTCTGCTTCTTCCTTTCCTCCCCTCTTTACCTCTCAGCTGGATTTGACCTCTTTTTTTACAATAGGGAGAACAACTCTGCCACTTAATGGATTTCTTGAGAGCTGAAGTTTCTTCATGGGCAAAGGAAGGTTAGGACACGGGGATGGTAAGAAAAAGGGTGGGTGAATTGTTCCTTTTTATTTCCTGCTTACTCACTGGTCTCTACATTGTGCTTGTGATGTAGCTGAATCACCAGGGGAATGACACCAGGCAGGACTCCTCTGATCTCAGTTAGGCTAACTTGAATTAGGAACAGAAGGAAAAAGAGAAAAGGAGGACAAAGATGGGTTTAACTGTCACAGCAGATTACAAGTACATTCCTTGTGGTAAATGAACCCAGGTAAGGTGAGTCATGTGAATCAGAAAGGCATGCAGCATACATCTTCATTTCAGTTTGAGAGACGGAGATCAAGATACTGCATACTCATAAGCAGAGTATTGCTGAACTCTTAAGAATTGTTTTGACTACTTCAGGCTCTATCTATCACATTTGACATTCACTAACACATTGGAATTTTTCAGCTTTCATGTGTTTCTCAGCCACCAATTGCATTCAAATGTTGAATATTGCTTTCACTCCTCTGCAAAGTAAGACCCTGTCTGTGAACATCTGTTGTCTTTGTGGTACTGATAGAGCAATAGAAGAATGGAAGGAACAAAAAAACTGCTCGAGCTTCAGTCTTTGAGTATGGGGACAGTACTGATCAGGAGCATAGGGTGGTGAAATCAGCCTCTTACATTAGACTCAACCTAAGGTGTAATTGCTTGTGTAATCATGAATCTATTCCAGTGCCCCAAACCAGATTTGAGCAGCAGTCTGATATGATTATTTTAAAATGAAGGAGGAGAGCAGAAAGTTCCAGTGTGCTGCTGCTCTGTCCTGTGTTGTGGCTGTAGTATGTTTAAAATGTAGTTCAAAGTACCAGTTTGTCTTACTAGTATGTATGAGCCCATCCAGGCCTTAAAAAGTCCTCTGGTGAGTTATTTTATTTCATCCGAAGACTTTAAGAAGTCATTTGCCAGCCCACGCTGCATCTCTTCCTCAATGGTGTGGGTACAGTCATTAATGATGTAGAAAAATCATTGAAAAGTGCTGACAAGCCTGGTAATGGTGGTGGTGCTGGCTTAAAGAGAGACTGGGAAAATAGCTATCTGAAGCATATGTGAGTTGGCTAATGTAGGATAGGCTAATCTAATTTTAATTAAGATATGGCTGTAGCTCCTACAGCTGTACCTGAATTAAATATGCATTTGCCAACTCATATACTGCTACCTTGTAGCTGCTGCAACACTGAGGTCAGGCCAGGCTGCAAAACCTACCCTTGAAACTGCTCACTCTTAGCTCTGAACTGCCATGACTCCGCTACAGACAGTGGAGACACAATTCAATCCGCTGTGTGTGTTGTATCAAATAATCAAGGGAATTTAGAGTTTTTTGGCGTTTCTGTCCCTTCGCCATGCCAGAGTGGGTGTTTTTTGCTGCAGAATTAACTGCTTGTGTCTTGCTTACACTTTTCTACCCACAGCATCATAGAGTCAGGGCCAGAATGGACCACTGTGGTCTATCTCAGATAGCTGTGTTCAAAAACAGGCAGGCTTAAACCCCATCACCTCTCCCCTCAATCATTTAAAATTATATGTAGTTCTTGGAAAAATATAGAGTCTCAAGACATGACAGCTGCAGATGGAGATTCTGCTATACCTTCTAAGTGAAATATTAGTATCACATGTGCAAGTGTTTGGCCCAGGGCTTTTCTAGCTTTGCTTAACATGTCTTTTTAAAATCATTCACTCCTTCAAGGATTTCCTGCAGACCTGCAGTCACCTGCAAAGAGAATATATTATGCAGAGGCAGGGTAATGGGGAATGAGAGGAGAGGAAGAGCTTTGTACAACTAGGAGGCCTGGAACAATTAAATTCAACCAATTGACAGAGCAGGCAAGATGAGTTGACAGTAGAAAGATAACCTGTTTGTAAATGCAGCCCTGTTTTATCTTCCCACCAATTAAATTAAGTTCTCTTTGGCCTTCAGATAAAAAAAAACACACTAAATAAATACTGTTATGCTGCATACATCTTAATACTTCTAATCTTCTGACTAGCAGAGCAAAAAATTAATATCTTCCTGCCTTAGTAAGAGGGAAAAAGATGCCATGGGGAGGAAATGGGAGAGGATGAGCACCCCAGGTTTAAGTTTGTGCTTACACACGCATGCACATACACATGCAGAGTCAAAAATAGCTTTTTGAAAGGATTTTTTAACCTCATTGTAATAATGTGTGAGTGCATCAGAAAGGAAAGCAATGAAAATACAGCACTTTCACTTTACCTCACTGACTCCAGGCCAAACTATGAGTGGGACATCAGGTTTGTCCCACTGCAAAACCAAAGGCCTTTGCTGTGCTTTAGCTTGAGGATAAAGCATACACATTTGCAGCCCTGAGGAAAGTCAACCCCTTTTTTTTTTTCCGTGAAGATGTGGAGAACATGAGATAGGAACCATGCCCTTTCATATCATTGCTGCCTGCAGTCTCAGGCTGCTGAAGAAAACCCCTGAGCAATTCCAGTGGCTCCAGCAGAGCTGTCTGGAGCAACACTGCACACCTGCGGCCTGTGCCCCCCCAGAGTGAAACTAGGGAAGCAGCCCATGTGATGAGCCTGGCATAGAGCCACAGAGGAGAGATGCTCCAGCAGCCCCCAATGCAGAAGGTATCCTTCAAATGAAGGATGCCCTAAAAGTTTGGGCTTTTCCCAGTCCCCTCCGTTTTTGTCTCCCTTCCATATGCTACCAAGCAAGTGTTTGTCAGGCCTCGATGTTGGAGGAGTGTGTGGTTGTGTTGCTGCTATTGGAGACCAACATCTCCATGGGCAGGAGGGGAAAAGAAGCTGATGAATATTGCATGATCAGAGGGAGGGAGAGAGATGGGCTGCTCTCCTCACAGTGGAGAGGCAAACACACATACACACCCAGGAGGTGCTTGCAACATCAGCAAATGTCTCTGCAGCCTCCTTTCCTCCCTCCCTGTCCTGACTCCCAACAGCACATCCCAACGCTCTGCAGTGCTGACCATGACTCACCAGTCACCAAGGCACTCAGGTTTTTCTTTTGGGGTGTCAGGAAATGCTTCTTGCTTTTCCTTGCTCTCATTCCCAGGCTTAGATCTCCGATGGGAGAGGTGAGATGTGTTTCCAGCTTGTCCCCTTTGCGCTATTCCAAGGCACAGCTTGTATCACAAGGACATGTTGTCAAATAAACCCCAGCACTGTGGCCTGGCTCTTTTGCTGCTGTGGATGCACAACCACTGCTAATACACAAAACAGCCTGTCATGCTTGTAGGACTGGGTCTCTGCTGCCCTGGTCCTGTGTAGTCAGAGCGGCAGGGGCTTTCCCTTGCCCTGCATCAATGGTAATGACAAATGCAACTCACTGTCATACCATGGTCCCCAGCACTTCTTAGGCAGCATAACAAGAGATTACAGTGAGAAGTAACCATCCCCTCAGGATGCTGCCTGTGTGAACAGAGCTGTGGGGGACTGGAGCAGGAGCATACTGCAACAGAGCTGAGTTCCTCTTCTCAGGCACAAGCCTGGAAACAGCTTTATCCTGTCCCTTGCCTCTCCTCCATTGTGTCAGGCACAGGAATGCAGCAATTGAAAATCACAGTACCCTAGTACCAGTCCATCCATGCAAGCCTGACAGGACCAAATGTGCTGCTCACTACTGAAAAAGCAGAAAAAAACTGTGGATGTAGGATCTAGTTTAAACTGCTGGACACATAATTTCCTTTTTCTGTACCAGCTTTCTCAGACATAAAATAAAGAATTTACCGTCATTCATAATACTCCTTTATTTCATGCTGCTGTGCGTCGTATCTCCTCTGCAAGCAGCTGGCACAGTTCAAAGCAACTCTGAGGCTCTTACACACCACAGCAGGTTGTTTGGTGATGCAGAATTGTAACTATAGATAACAAACATTGTGCCACTCTCTTTGGGTGAAACTGACAAACTGAACAGAACTGTGTTTGTTTAACTCCTTGTTAAAAAAAAAAAGAAGCTAGCTTACAAATTTCAGTGAGGGAAAGTTTGCCTCCATTCAGACTAAATGTCTTCTGGTTTCATTTTATCCTATTATCCTTAACTAGTCTGTCTTGTATCAGACTATTGCTACTTTAGCTTTCATATGGAGACATTTTCTTTAGTTCTGAACAAAATCTCTTCATTCCTTTTTGGTTTATGTAAAATTCACACTTTTTTTCTCCTGGAAATGTACTGACCTGAACCACTAATGTTACTTTTGTGTCCCAAATTCCTGAGCACCTCAGTATGTTTGCACATTCACAGGTGCAAACCATCAGAAGAGGAAAATTATGTGTGGGAAGGTGACTTTTAGAAGTAGTCTAGATCAACTTTATTTTCTTTTCATTGTCATTGGTGATGAAATTCCACTTCCTGTCTTCGGGGCAAAAGAGAACTGAGTTAATGCTGAAGTGTTTCAAAAATCCCACTCACTATGCAAAAAATCTGTAGTAGTAGATCCCCAAGGTGAAGATTTTATTCACGCAAGACAGGCAGTTCAGACACAGAACAAACTGTTGAAATAATGAAAAGATGTCTCATATAACTAAAACTAGAAAGTTGTTTTAAAAGCTAATTCCCACTGTTTCCTATCTGTCATTTGTTTATTTCCTGTATTTCCCTCCGTTGAACAATATAACTAGTGTTTTTTTTTAATTTGACTTTTCCATGCCCTTTCAATCTAAAATATCTCTATTTTACATTAAAATAGCAAAAAAACTGTTGAAGAGATCAAAACATCTGTGTCCTCTGTGACATCTACGTGGCTCTGCCTCACAGAATGACTGTGGTTCTGTAATCAGAGACATACCCTGGAAATCCAAAATATACTACAAGCAAGACAATTTTGTCAGTTGGCTGTATAAGCAAGCACCTCTTTATATTTTCACCTCTTGCATCTAGTTGAGCTGGCTATGGAGTACATCAACAGAAATGAATCACTGTATGGTAAGCTACGCCATAGATCTATTGCGCACTAACTGCTCTGTGGCAGTTTTTTGTTGTGCTTGCACTTCCCTCATTGTAGATATGATCCAGAAACTGAGGTAAGAGTGTGCTCTTGGGTGGCTACCACAGATTAGCTACTGCAGTATTAATCCACTCCAGGTAGCTAGACCAGCCACCCATTGGATGGGAAGGGGTTGAGAAGGAAAGCAACCTCTTCAGGGATGGAGGCAGTATTTATAGGCTGAGATCTTCTTCTGCTTCTGGTTTCTTTACCTTTCTCAAGATTCCGTGTTAGCTCAGGTTTTCTCTATTTTAGTTGTGTGGGGTTCTTTTTGCATGGGACTGTTCTTCTTTTCAGATGATCTCGTAAAGATGAGTCTCAAAGTGCAAACATCCAAAGTCCTAGTGTGGTAGCTAGCTCCCTTTCTGTGTACCTCTTTGACCATGGAGCTGCAGAAGTTTGGAAGGGCTATAAATGTTTGCTTGTGCAGCTGTGGTAGTGGAGTAACTTCCCAAATTCTTACCATGAATGCATCTGATTTACTTATGCATTGTGTTTCATGCATATGTCTATGTATTCACACTCACACTGCAGTAAGTTTTTTTTGAGATGTGATCACAAATTGTTCTATTTACACAGAAACCTAAAAATGCTGCACATACGCATTTAAGATTATAAGAAGCATTTGCATCATTTGTCAAGTAGTATGTTTTATTGCTCAGCACTGTGTGAGCAGGCAATAAAAACTTTGTCTTTTGTATGATTCAGACCTTTCCCTTCCCTCTGCACACATTCATCTATTTTTTTTTTTTTGAGGGGGAAATAACATTTAATATTCTTGCCCAGTAACGGTACTGGTGAGCGTTTTTCAGCTGCTGCCTCGTCTGTTTCCATTCTGAAATCTGTTTATTTTTCTTTAGGAAACAGGGCAGATTTAGGAAACTAATTTCAAAACAAATAAAAATGGATAAATATGGAGCAGGTGCTGACAATTTAAACGGGAAGGAGTGGCTGCAAGGTGCAAATAGATTTTCTCACTGCTCATCCCATGGAGGTTGTAACAGCTTTACCTGCAGGATGTGCAGGACACAAACCTTAGTTCTGTCCAATTAAGAGTATAAAAGTATTCTCCTGCAAGCAGGTGGGTTTTTTTTAATGAACTATTGGGCAGCAAGAACAGGATAGAGCTAGTAAAGTGGAAAGGGACTCCTTTAGGAAGTATGCTTTGGATGTTCTGGTGCATCTTTTCTTTGATCCTAGGGGCTCTTAATAGCTTCAGAGATGTGGTTATGCTGGGAGATCATCACGTACTTTACTGCTGCTAGAAAAGTATGCTTCTCACCCTTCCCACAAACAGCATTGCAATGATTTCCCTTCTGAGTGCTGTAGGTAAGTGAATTACATGGAATGAGAGTTCTTCTTGTCTCTAGATAAAGCTGGGTGACCGAGTGTAAAATTAAGAGAGCCTTCCTTTCCCAATCTATCATTGCCTCCCTTAGTCCTTTCTGTTGCATACCTGTGGGGCCTGAATCACTGCAGTTTAAAATGATGTGAAGGCATTGTAGAAGAGAGACTGCTAGCTCCTTAGTGTGAATTGTCTGTCCCACCAAGGTGGTTGTTGCTTGCTAAAGCTGTGGCCCAAAGGGCTGCAGGTTTTTTCTGGCCTTGTTATTCTTTCTGTTTCACCAGTGCATCAGGTATCTTAATGCTTTCTTTAGGGGGAAGGCTGAGCCCATAATGCACACGGACAGAGCTGCGAAGCAACTAGCTCCTTCTGTAAGGTTTGTGCACCCTCTGCACTCACTTCACAGCCGTGTTCAGACTCAATGTTGGCAAACAGCCCCTCTCTGGTTAAAGCAGCTAAGCTTCTGATTGCAGTAAGCTTCTCTAAGACCTGATCCTACCTGCTCTTAAGGCCTGATCCTTCTGCTAAGAGAAGGGCAATTGATGGGATGTACATCACATTACCAGCTAGGAATAAAAGCTCCTTATCTCTCACTCAGTTACTCTGGAAGTCATTTAACCAACATTAGAAACAGATGAGGGAAAGCTTATAAGGAAAGTGCCGATGACTGCTGTATTGCTGGAGGGAGGAGTAAACATACAGGAGCACTGGGCTCTGGAGTAGCGTGTCAGCTTGCTAAACTAAGCCTCTGTTTCCATTGTAGGTAAGTGGAGGCTTGTAACAAGTTTCTGTGTTACAGAGGCTTCAGTGGTAAAACCAACCTAAACATGGGGGTCAGAAAAATGACCTCTTTCCAATCCAGGACTGAAATATGATTTTTAGTTTGTCTGTGAAAACTCTCCTGAAAAGACTCTCATGCTCTCACCCCAGAGATCAGTTTTTGAGCACAGTATGTGAGCACTTAAAACTGGCATGACAGAGGGCAGCTGCTTGTGACCTTTCTGGGTGAAAAGAAGAAAGGTCTGGGACAAGCACAAGCTTCCAAAACTATCCTTGCTCTCTGACTACACGGCATTTGTATGTGCAGGCTTTGGGATTCTTCTGCAGGTATCTCTTCTGAGTTTATGTGGTGGAAATTATAAAACTAAAACCTGAAGTTGATAGTATAGAACCTGCTCTCTGCATAGAGCTAGCTGATTGCAAAAACCTGAGTGAGAAACAGTAATTGCTTTCTAAAAAGATTATTAGATGTATGAAGTGGTTTTATAAGTGACTTCCTTGGAACAGGGATGGGAATGTGGATAACTTGGCTGTTGGCTTGTAGCTATCACCTAGGAGTCTGAGGCATTTTAACTGTGATTTCTCTGCCTGGATGTTCTAGGGCAGCCCCATCCTCAGTGTAATGCTGCCAGTGGTAGTCTTATCTCAGCAGCAGGAGGACTGTGATAGTTGCTGTTCCCCTTCCTACATGTTAAGTTACCTAGAAGGTAGACCATTCCTTGAACTAAGAGACCTTCTGCTACTGCCTAGTGTGACATGACACACTGCTTGTTAGGTATTAGACTGACATAGAAAGGAGAGGTGGCAGATTCTGAAACTGAAGTGAAGCTTTGGCCGCTGTCAAAGTGTTTTCGTTTGTCCTACTTTTTAAGCTAGAGAAAATTATAGCCTTGTCCTGATGACTCCTAGACTTGTACGTTTAACTGTCTCAAATGCTGTGAATCCATTGTCAATGGCTGCATGACAGTGTTTGGCAATGTTGACTTCAATTGTTTATCCTGCTGCTTTGCCATCCTCTGAGTGTTGATTTGGGGAGGATAAGTGATTGAGGTGTGGTGGCACAGGAGCTGCTTAGGTTTTGACCTAAGGCACATTGCCTCTTCCTAGAGCATTTGGATCAAAAGGAGACACAAGTCAAGCCCTTTAAGGTACAGAGAAAACAGGTGTTAAGAGACTCCTTTGTGGGTCTGGCACTTAACCTTTCAGCCTTTCAGCTGACTATGTTATTTGATCATAGTTTAACTCATTTACATTCAAAATGAAAGACTATAAACCATGGGATGATGGCTTTGTCTGTGTCTTTTTTTTTTTTTTTTTTTTTTTTTTTTTTTTTTTTTTTTTTCTTTTTTTTTTTTTTTTT
>VZTO01002289.1:98722-125227 GCA_013400615.1 Syrrhaptes paradoxus
GTCAGGAGGGAAAAAAACAGATGAATCGCTGTATTTAGCTTTCCATAGAAAACGTGCCTCTTAGGAGTTAATCCGGAAGGGTTTTTTTTAAAGTTAGTTATGAATACTGTCTAGCTGCAGTCACCACAATGGTCACACAATTGTCTTAAAAAAAGAAAAGAGTTAGGGATGCTCTAGAGCTATATAGGAGCAATCTCCTCATGATGAAGGACACAGAATATGAATGGCTTTTGGAGTAAATGGCATTTTGTTTTTATAGCACAAGCTACTAAGTTAGGCACAAATATTACCTCCAGATGTTCCACTTGAAGTGAAACTAGCTCTACATTGAGATGTCTGTAGAGCTATTTCAAAGACTGAAGACCTCTCATGGTTAGTCCTTAGTATCGTGCTCCACAGGACCATATGAATAGGTAATTCTGAAACTCATTTAGTTCTTGTACATTACTGACAGTCGTCACCACTGTTGTTCCAAACCACCTGTGTTTTTATAGTGACCAAGAGAAACCCAGTACCTTGGATCATACCAGAATCCTTTCCTTTTCATCCTGCCCAAGAGGAAAAACAATGCTTTGCAAGGCAGGTTGGCTGGGGCAGAACAGCACTGCACAGGCTGCCCTTTGCAGCATCTACAGCCAGAGAGAGACAACAAGGAGCTTGATTTCCACTATGAAATATACTTGTGGTTTACAGAGAACTATAGACCATCCTTGTTTTTATCGTCATTATCCTGAGAAGCATAAATATTTTTGTTTCAAGTACAAAGGAGGTCTCCACAGAAGTCCCTTACAATATCTGCAAGTATTTCTCTGCTAGTGATGTTCTAGTTGACATTTCCGTTCCCCTTCTTGGAAAGGCATCTTTCCTTTGATCCAAAAGGATCAAATGAAATGGCATTTAAAATGGCATTTAAAGGCCATTTAGTTTAAAGTGTGAGATGGCATGGAAAGCCATGAGCAGGAGAGCTTAACTAATTGGTGGGTTTAGTTGGGCCTTTTTGAGGATAGGTGCTCCTAACCAACTGACTGGAAGGAGAAGAAATGGCTGAACCCATCTATGTTCTGCCTCCTATTTCACATCATGATCCAGGTCCATCTTGGAGAAACTCTGGCCTATTCTATCAGTCAACACATGATCACTTCATGATGTCTCTGATTTCTTGTATTCCTCCTGAAGCTGGAGGAAACTACGGAGTTTGAAAAGCATTATAGCTGGGATTAACTTGCAAGTTCCTTGTTATAAATCTTCACGGGTTGTTATTACCAAGAGCTGTCCTTCTGTAGAGTCAGGTGAGTTAAGTAACCAGAACCCCTCCATGGTAGACTGTCTGTCTTAATACTGACTTCAGAATGGATATTTACAAAGGGTTGACCTTGAGAGATAGCAACCAGTATTTGTAACATCAATGCCATCTTGAGGAGCATAAGAATGATCCTCTCTCTCCTGTTGCCATTCTGGCCTTCATTAGAAGGCTTCTGTTACTAGCTCTTGTAGTGGCTTATCTTGCTCTAGAGGAAAGCATTGCTTAGGCATTGCTTTGCTTCTGGATTATCTGAAGCAATGGCTTTAGTTCTGATACCTGAGGTGCCTGGATCCTTATCTCTGAATTACCAAAGCTTTGACAATCTTTGAATTGCTCTTGCTACCTTGTGCATGAAGGATTTTCAAGCATTTAGAACATTATTTTTTAGAGGACATGATGATTCTGTAGACAAAGTATGTTCATCTGATCTGTATGAATATAAAAATTTTTGGTGCTTTTCTCTTCCTGCCTCTCCTGTAACTGGATTTTTTTTTGCCCGGATTTTGTAGCCTTCCTCCTCTCTTCCCATGTTTCAAAACTCCTTTCCTAGATCCTTTAAAGTGCATTTTCATTCTACAGAGACTCTTTTCATCATCTGTGCTGACAGCCCATGATCCTTGCTGGTCTGTTAAAATTAATATTCATGAATATAAGCAGAAAGGGATCCAGTCTCTTACCACCAACCTGTTCCCTGTTTAGGACAAGGGACAAATTCTTGCCTGCTGTGATCATTAATAATTTCTTCTAAGGCCTAGTTAAGTTCATAACAAGGCAACTGTCTGCAGGCCTTTATATAATTTAGTCGTGTTTGGGGAATTTAAGGCTCAGTGTGAAGCCTATTTGCACACTTTGAATATTGACCCCTCCTTACAAGATAGGACATGATTTTTTAATGAAGTGTCTCGGGGAGAATTCAATCTTTTCTTGTTCCATTTCACACTTCCTCCCCTGTCCAATCCTACTTCTTGGGGAATTATCCCAAAATGTAGCCTTGAAATGAGCACTGAAAAATGGAAAGGCTCCAGGTACTAACCTGGAACTTGCAGTCAAAGGCAGAATGGGAGAGCAGTGTTATGCTTGTAGCTTGTGTTATTTACTAATGTATAAGTTAAGGTACCTACTAGGTGCAATTGAGTTTGAACCGTTCCCTGTGTCATCGTGAACGTATGGAATATACTACAGACACTTACGGAAGTGTGACAGAGACAAGGCAGGTCCTAGAACTTCTGAAAGGGAGTTGCAAAATAGGAGATCTTGACAGCTCCTGAGTATGAAGCAGATGGGGAGAAAGGAGTAGCCCCTCTTAGAGCAATGCTGACATTTGTCCCTGAAATTCGTACTGCATCATAAGCACTTTTGCTATCTGTGCTTTGGAGGCAGACTTGCACTTTTGTATGAGTAGGTGACATATGTCCGTGTAAGTGCATAGACAGCCCCTACAATCTTTTTTAGCCTTTAGACCATGTGTTTGCTTCAACTTGGAAAGTCCAACTACTGTTTCTCCCTCAAGGTTAACCTCAATTTAAAAACAAAGTAAAATTAATATTCAGAAACTCTACCTATAATAGCAACGTGTTGCTATTTGTGTGATAGCAGTTGAGAATGATTCTTTGTCACAACTCAAGCTGATGCTGAAATAACTATAGGTTGGAAATTAACTGCTATACTTCAGGAAAAAGCAAAGCCAAGGTCTTAATGTGTGGGTCTTATAATTAATGGGTTTTTTGTCTGATAAGCAGGATATGGCTGTATAAAGTAGAAGTCCAAAATGATGAAATGTTAGTTTCGTCAGCAACCCATGAAGAGCTGCTTGGAGTTGCCAAAAGAAGTAAGAAATGAGGGAAAATGTAATTCTGGCAGGGGGAGATTGCAACCACCAATTCATGGACCACCTAGCCCAATTATACCACTGACTCAAAAGAAAGAAAAACTGAGCATGTGTACTAATTTACATACTAGGCGAGAAGTTTTTGACCAGTCTATAATTAAGTAATAATGCCTATGTATTGAGAAGTTGAATGTGTTAATACCTTGTGTATAAATAACTGTTAATCTGAAAGTTTGGTGTGCTGTCCTGGGACAGAGGCCCATCTCTGCGCAGATATGTAATAAAAGGAAATACCTTCACTCTGTGTGTGGACTGGGTCTTTGCACACCAGCTAATGAATACAGTTTTGGAGACAACAGAGCCACATGTGACTAGTTACAGTGACACTGTATGATCATCCTGCAGCCCAGTGACACTAGTTCCACTGCAGTGCAACCCTTCTCTACTCCTTCTGTGCTGGTTTTAGACTCTAGCATGGCTTTGGCTAGTTGATACTGCCTGTAAGGGTTTGGGAAGATGGATTTGGAATTCAAAAGAATTTTGATCAAGTGGAGATACTGTCCAAAATGAACCAGATGGAATTCAAGACAAGTGTAGAGATTTGCCCTTAGGAAGGAGAAATTCAAATGTGTGAATACAAATGGGGGTGACTCTCTCAGCAGTGCTAAGGAAGATCTGCTGGATAAAATGATCTGCAAACAGCAAGAACCTCATTCCATCCTCAAAGGAAAAAAGGGGGGAGGGGAGAAACGGTCCTGATGGAAGGATTAGAGTAATGCTTGTATACGGGGAAGGAGGGGAGTGCTTCTAAGGAGGCTTTAGCTTTAGCATTTTGTTCAACCTTCGTAACAGCTTTGGAGAAACAGGCTCTAGGGAAAAGGAGTATTGTGAGGACAGGCTCTCAAAGGAAGCACTAAAACACATAGAGATGGAATATAAGAGGGCTCATTTACTGGAGACTTGGGGCTAGGGGGATATGTTAAGTAACTTACCCTCTGTGTTGTTGAGAAGAGTATCAAGTAAGGGCAGACAATTCACTCTTATAGATGCCTCAGGAAGGTATTAGAATAGTCCTCACTTTATTTTTAGGTGTTATGGTAAGGATCTTCAGAAAAAGCCAAAGGAGGGCTCCGCTTCCTTAACGGGGGGCTAGGAGGGGCTTTCTGGCCCTATGTTTTCATGATCTGTTAGCGATTAATCAGATCATGACTACTTCATTTGACCTCAAGAGAAGTTATTCTTAACGTCTAAATCAAATTTGCCATTCAAGAAAAGTGAGTACTGGCTTTGGGACCTTCCCACACCAGCTTCTCATTTATCCCTTCCTATATGCAAGTTGTGTTTACTGCATAGGGACCATATAGTTGCCGCAGTGCCAAGACTGTCCTCCAGGGTGCTAGTATTGGAGACATATCCAGAATTTACACTCTCTGCCCATCTTTTGCTTGTCTTCAGGATCAATGTAATTCAAACCTACTTGTAGGCATCCCTTTTAGGGTCAGGGTTCAAGAGTCATCTGCTTTCTGATTTCTACCCTGCTGTGTTATTCTGGTTTTTTGTTTGTTTGTTTTTGTTTTATCTTGGAAGAATTGTTAGGAAGCAGATACTGCAGGTACTAGCTGATAAACTACTGGCTAGTAAAACACTGACCTGAGAGACAGCTAGCAACTGAGGCTGGGATATGAAAGTAGAAAATCCTGTAAACTACAGTTGTAAATGCACTGCAGATGAAATGGCCTTCCTTGCATTGCTGTAGTAAGACTAGGGACTTTATCAAAGGTAGCTTACAGGATATGTCAATCTTGTGTACAGCTGCAGTTAAAGAAAAGACAGGCCTTAATAAATCTCTTCACAGAAATATGCTTTCTTCCCTCACCTCTGCTGTCAATGGCTTGGTTTTGGTTACTTTTCTAAAAGGAGAGGTTGTATGTGCAGAAGAATCTTAAGATTATTTTTCCTGTCTTTCCTCTTTCCTTTAGTAACTTCCTCAGTCCTTTGCTCTGTGCCTCAGCAAAGGCTGTTTTCCCAGAGAAACTGGACAGTAGCCAGAAGGTCACAGTCGTTCAACCAAAGTATTGAGTGGCTGAACTGAAGTGTTTGGAGTAATGTTGCAGAAATGTCCTGGTTAGAAGGAAAGGCATGGCCCAGGCAGTAGAGGCTGCTAATCTTGCTTTTACCTGTGGTTATGTGAGCTCGGGGGGCATGATATACCATCACACACAGCTCTCTTGTAGCAGATGCACACCATTGTTCCAGTGAATATGGAGATAATGTGGACAACCTTCGTCCCTGTGAAGAGAGGGAGAATGTCTTGCTGAGTCAACAAAAAATTCTGCAGGACACAGAGGTGGCAGTCTTCTTTGTAAAATGATCTTTCTGAATATCCTAAGCAACTTTTATCTGCAACATCAAATACTGACTGTGACTGTTCTTGGGGTGATCTCCAACTACTGCTGTGGCAAATGAAGTCCCAGGGACCCATGGTCTGTGGGTCCTCCATACAGCAGTCACCAGGAGCAGAATAGGTAACAGGAAGTTTTCTACCATCCTGAGCAGGGAGCAGAGCAGCAGAACTGGATCACTGACTCCAGTGTGAAGTACAAAGTAAGTTTCCAAATACTTCTATACTTTGTTTTAATACTGTGCTGCTAATTGTAACAGGCGTACTGTGAAATTTGCTCAAGATACTCAGCAAAACATCTGCTAACACTTTCAAACTTGTGCTCTTACTGAGTGGCTTAATAGTATTGCCCTACTACCTAGATGTCCAGAAAATCTGGACTGTAGATGCCCAAAGGTGGGGTAAAGGAAGATGGTTACAATTGCTGGTAGTTTATAGTCTCAATAGTTTCTGACTAGCAGCTACAGCTAATGCTGTGACCATGGGGGACTGTGACAAAATGTACTTACTGTTTTTCCTTAAATGTATAGTGATAATATACAGTTGCTGATATGACTGCCTGAGGCATTATCTAATATAACATTAAGCCTTCTCCATGTACATCTTACTGCATTCTAATGTGTCTCACAAATGCTTCAGCAGGCTGAGACTACAGTGAAAAAGGTATCATGTTCTGTGATGCTAGTAGCTCAGCAACAACCTGTGTGAGATGCTTAGTCAGGCTGCAGCTGTCATGCTGAACATCTTTCCCATTGCCAGTGTTAACCTCATGCTATGTAGATACAACAGGGCTGTCCTCCTACCTGAGGAAATACACTGGGGCAAATGTGCATGTGTATGTTAATAAACTGCCCCCCTCCTTACATTTGCCTCATGAGGTACCACAAAATGCTGAGACTTTTTTATTAACGTGCATAGCTAATTAACCCCCTTCTGGTGAAATGGAGAAATGGAGATACAGATTTGAGATGGCATTGAGTGAGTGACAGCTCTGAGGTCTAGACTTGGATCCTCTGATTCCTCTAAAGTATCTGGGGGAGGTGAACCTCAATCCACCCCACTCCTAACAGTTTGATGCCGCTGCCAGCAATAGATATCCAGAGCCTGGAGAAGGATCACAGGTCAGCAGGAGAGCACCTGAAGAGCAGCACAAAGTAACTCCAGCCATCGGGGCCCCAATTTAAGTGCTTCTATGCAAATACATATAGCATGAGGAATGAACAAGAGGAGTTAGATACGTGTGCACGCCTGCAGGGCTATGATCTCATTGGCATCACAGAGAGGTGGTGTGATGGCTCCTATGACTGGAGTGTTGGAATGGAAGGATACAGGCTCTTTAGAAAGGACAAGGAGGGGCTATTGCCCTCTACGTCAATGACCAGCTGGAGTGCATGGAACTCCACCTGGGGATGGATGAGCAGATGACCAAGAGCTTATGGGTCAGGATTAAAGGGAGGGCAGGGACAGGTGACATTATAGTGGGGGTCTGCTACAGGCCACCTGACCTGGAAGACCAAGTGGATGAAGCCTTCTATAGACAGACAGGAGCAGCCTCATGTTCACAAGCCCTGGCCCTCATGGTGGACTTAAACCACCTTGACATCTGTTGGAGGGACAACACAGCACAGCATAAGCAAGCCAAGAGGTTCCCAGACTGTGTTGATGATAGCTTCCTTCCCCAAGTGACAGAGGAGCCAGCAAGGAGAGGTGCTGTGCTGGACTGTGTTCTCACCAACAAGGAAGGGCTGGTGGGGAATGTGAAGCTCAAGGGCAGCTTGGGATGCAGTGACCATGAAATGGTAGAGTTCAGGATCCTTTGGGCAGCAAGGAGGACACACAGCAAGCTCACTACCTTGAATTTCAGAATAGCAGATTTTGGCATCCTCAGGGATCTGCTTGGTAGAGTACCATGGGATAAATCCCTGGAGGGAAGAGGGGCCCAAAAGAGCTTGCTAGTAGTCAAGGATGACCTCCTCCAAGCTCAGGAGTGATGCGTCCCAACAGAGAGGAAGTCAGGCAAAAATGCCAGGGGGCCTGTATGAATGAAAAAATTGCTCCTGGACACATTCAAACACAAAAAGAAACCTACAGAGGGTGGAAGCAAGGACAGGTAGCCTGGGAGGAATACAGAGAAATTGTCTGAGTAGCCAGCGATCAGGTTAGGAAAGCTAAAACCCTGATTGAATTATATCTGGCCAGGAATATCAAGGGCAACAAGAAAAGCTTCTCTAGTTACATCAGTGATAAAAGGAAGACTAGGGAAAATGTGGACTTTCTCTAGAAGAACATGGGAGACCTGGTTACCTGGGATATGGAGAAGGTTGAGGTACTCAATGAATTTTTTGCCTATTTTCACCAGTAAGTGCTTGAGCCACACTGCCCAAGTCATAGAAGGAAAAGGCAGGGAACAGGAGAATGAAGAACTGCCCACTGTAGAAGATCAGGTTTGAGCCCACCTAGGGAACCTAAAGGTGCACAAGTCAATGGGACCTGATGAGATTCCTCCACGGGTTGTGAGGGAACTGGTGGATGAAATTGTTAAGCCTCTATCCATTATATTTCAGAAGTCAGGGCAGTCTGGTGAAGTTCCCACTGACTGGAAAAGGGGAAACATAACACCCATTTTTAGAAAGGGGAAAAAAGGAAGACCTGAGGAGCTATAGGCCAGTCAGTCTCACTTCTGGGCCTGGCAAGGTCATGGAGCAGATCCTCCTGGAAACTATGCTATGGCACATAGAAAATAAGGAGGTGATTGGTGGCAGCCAATATGGCTTCACTAAGGGCAAATCATGCCTGAAAAATGTAGTGACCTTCTATGATGGGGCTATGTCATTGGTGGATAAGGGAAGAGCAACTGACATCATCTACCAGGACTTGTGCAAAGCATTTGATGCTGTCCCACACGTCTCTAAATTGGAGAGACATGGATTTGATGGATGAACCACTTGGTGGATAAGGAATTGTCTGGATGGTTGCACTCAAAGAATTGTGGTCAATGCCTCAGTGTACACATAAAGACGGATGACAAGTGGAGTTCCGCAGGGGTCAGTACTGGGATTGGTGTTGTTTAATATCTTTGTCGGATACATGGAAAGTGGGTTTGAGCACATCCTCAGCAAGTTTACCAGTGATACAAAGCTGGGTGGTGCAGTCTACATGCTGCAGGGAAGGGATGCCATCCAGAGGGGCCTTGACAGGTTTGAGAGGTTGTCCCATGCCAACCTCATGAAGTTCAAGGCCAAGTGCAAGGTCCTGCATGTACTTTGGGACAATCCCAAGCACAAATACAGGTTGGGAGGAGAATGGATTGAGAGCAGCCCTGAAGAGAAGGACTTGAGTGGTGTTGGTTGATAAGAAGCTCAACATGAGCTGCCAATGTGCACCAGCCAACCACATTCTGGGCTGCACCGAAAGAAGCGCTACCAGCATGTTGTGGGAGGTGATTTTGCCCCTCTACTCTGTTCCCATGAGACCCCACCTGGAGTACTGTGTCCAGCTCTGGAGTCCTCAGTGGAAGAAGGACATGGACCTGTTGGAGCGAGTCCAGAGGAGGGCCACGAAGATGCTCAGAGGGCTGGAGCACCTCCCTTATGAGGACAGGCTGAGAGAGTTGGCGTTGTTGAGCCTGGAGAAGGGAAGGATCTGGGGAGACCTAATAGCAGCCTTCCAGTACTTTAAAAAGGGGGTCTACAGGAGAGATGGCTAGGCACTCTGTCAGGCAGTGTAGTGATAAGAGGAGGTGTAATGGCTTTAAGCTGAAAGAGTGTAGATTTAGATTAGATACTGGGAAGAATTTTTTATTGTGAGGGTGGTGAGGCACTGGAATAGGCTGCCCAGAGAAGTTGTGGATGCCCCATCCTGGAGGAGTTCAAGGCCAGGTTGGATGGAGCTTTGAGCAACCTGGTCTAGTGGAATGTGTCCCTGCCCATGGCACGGGGGTTAGAACTAGATTATCTTCAATGTCCCTTCCACCCCAAAGCAGTCTATGATCCATGACCTGGGCTAGCCTCTAGTCAAGGTACTTTGTCCTTATGCTCAGTCTTTGATAGAATTTGATCATCGAATCATAGAATCAAATCTGTTGTGGAATTCCAGATATTTCTTGCCAGTGGTAGACTACCAACAGGCAGTGGGTGATCTCTCAGACAATGGAAAGTGTAGGAGAAATGGAAGAAATCCAGCATTTGACTGATCAGTGAGGGTTTAATGTCAGCTGCCTTCTACTTACTTTTGTTACTAGGTCCTGGCTGTGACCCGATATGCCTCGAAACTCTTAATATTATCACTGCTTGTGTAATTTGTCATAGTTACAGACCTAAATCAAATGTCTTCATATATGGACCTATAAGAACTTTAAATATGGGCTGCTTTCATTTGAAAAGCACTTCAGCTGAACAGAAGCCAGAAAGCAATATCTCTGTCCATATCCAAATAACAAAATTCGAAACAGCCTCACTCCCAAATCCTTGGGGTTCCAGTGAGGCTGTCGATACTGGATTACTTTGAATGGAAAACTTCAAACTGGCTGGTAATCTTTTCTGAGTCTAATGTATCAAATCATACAGTAACACCTTTTTAAGATGCAAGTGCAATATGGTGAAAGTCTTATAACTACAGCTGATTTAATGAAACCCCTTTAATCTCATTAGTCAGCGAAGCACTATGAGAGCCCCTTCTGTCAAACCTCTGCTTCAGACATGCTGTGGCCTCAGGCTATGTTTTGGAATTGAAGTTTTAGCTTCCTGAATCCCAACCTGATTGGCAGTTTAAGTGTAGTCATTAGAGTGGCAATTTTGAGCCTCTTTCCATTCATGGGCACTGTGGATGGGTTCATTCCAGGGGTGGTATAGGTCCTGGTGCTGTGAATTGGGCCCCACTGGTAATAAACTTAATTCCCAAAGTCAGACTTCCCCCAGGAACAGTTTATACCAGGGTTCCAAGGATCAAGCTGAAAAGTACTGTTAGACTACAGTCAGAGGTAATATACAGTCTTTCTCCTCTGCCTTTCCCATCAGTGTGTTAAAGCTCCGCAACAAAAGGATCCATTCACTGTGGTGTGGATTGCCCTGAATGTTTATATGTCCCCTAGTGCAAGGCTTATCTCTTTGAGGCAGAAATGCAGCTTCCTGTTTATTTGCCTGTCCTAAATCCAGCTGCATCTCCCAACATTTTAAAGCACCTCTTCACAGAGAGAAGGTCAGTAAATCTAGCCACAGAGCCATGAGTGCTAATGGTGCTCTGTGCCTATACTGTCTGCTTTGTCCAGGAACAATAGTTCATGCCTCAAATCACATGCCCATCCAACTACTCATATGAGGGTGGCATCCCTCATATTTTGGTATTCATAGACTTGCTTCAGCTAGCCCGCTTTGAAGGAAAATACTCTATGTAGCTCTTAAGCTCTGTTGTTATTAAAGTAAAAGCAACAGTGTGAAAATACTTTTGGGCCCTGATACATCGCAGATTGTCAATATTAGGAGAGAGACTCTTAAGATTGGTACTTGCTTTCTTCTCTACCTGAGGAACTGGTTCCCCACTGCTTTCTTGGAAATTCTCACTTTCCCTGACAATGATACTTGCCTACTGTGGACTTTCCTATCTGTTTTGAGGGAACCAGGGAAGACCGGAAAGTAGAAGGCTAATAATGTGCATTTCTTACGTTAGATGGGAGAAGCTACAATAAAGGTTCATCAAAGGTAACATAACTGAAAAGGATGGAAGAGAACTAACAGGTACGCCAAAACTGGTATGAATGAAGAAGTAATAAGGTCTGGGTGTGAAAGGACCATAATGACCAGGAGAAGGTAAGCTGTAAGAGTGGCATGTGGTATTGGCACCTGGAGTAGCAGGTCATTCAGATTCCAGACCATCTACTTCCAGCTTTCTAGAATGCCTAGGTCAAGGGGGGACAAAAAGTAAAGCATTCAGGTCATGAAGAGATGGTGCCAGGAAGTGGACAAACTAACTCATATCTTGGTACCCGAATACCAGACAGACCACTTCTACCCATTTTAGTGCTTTGTGAACAGGTGGCAAAGACACTGCAAAAATCAGGTTTGGTTTTGAAAGACACTTTCTCCTCTGGAATCCCATGTTGTGCCTATGATGTTTAAACTTCATTTGTCACCCCACCATTCTCAAAGACTGAGTCAAAACTAGACTGCAGATTTATATCCTCAGTTCCATCTCTAGTTAAGCAGCTTCAGCCTCTATCTATCCTTTCAGCAACAGAGCTTTTCCTAATATTTAAATCAAATCTCTTTTACTGCAATTATATCCTGGATGTTCTTGCTTTGTCTACCACAGACATATATAAGATGTAATAATTCAACTTTTTAACGAAGCTTTACATGTCATCTTGCTCCTGTCTCTTCTCTTTTGCTGAAGAAGCCTGACTCTTGATCTTTTTCCATAGCTGTACTTTGTAGACCTCCAGTCACGCTTGTTCTCCACTGGAATAGTTGTAATTGGTGTGTGTCTGTCTTGAAGCAGTATGTCAATGAACAGGTGTGTTACTACAAATAACAATTTAAGAGCACGGAGTATGGTGGAAAAGTTAGTATAAACTCACTAAGGAGGAGTCAGATCATTAGAGAAAACAGAAACTAGTGAGATGACATTTATTTGGTAAATATGAGCCATTGTAATTGGTTAAGGTTTAGTACAGAACTAGATCTGCAAAAAGGCTGTGCTTTTCCTCTTTTTAAAGAAATTGTTGGTCTTTTGAGAGAAGCTGATGAAAAATTCAGTGGCTTTTTGGAGAGAACACATTATTTGGTTCTGAGTGAAATTATTTGTTTTGCTTTTAAAGTTCTGAGAAAATTTAGTGGAATTCTAAGTAAAATATTCTTTCAAAGTACATTTTTTGCTTTTAATATATTTAAGTGAGATGTGAAATTTCCAAGTGCTTTTTAACTAGTACACTTGGGTGAGCTGGACATAAGTTCCAGAAATGTTCTGCTTCAAATCACTTATTTTCAAAGGTAGCAATAAACTCTCTCTATATATAATGTGTGTGTGTATATGTATGCATGCATAGGTGTATTTAACATGTTTATATACATATCTATATATATAACCTATCTCATCCAAAACATGCATCTACTTTGCACGAAGCAAAAAGGCAGCAGCAGATGCTGAAAGTGGCTATAGGAGCTGCTAGGCAGAGGCTAAATATAAGAGTGCTCCAGTTTGGGACTTCATGTTGTGAAAGTGTCATGGCATAGAGGTGGGAGGAACATTTTACACAGCTGTAGTGCAACCACTTTTAAAATGCAACATTGCAGTCTGGACACCCGACTTCCGGAATATCAGGCAGGTTGAATGGAATGCAGAGCAAGAACATAATCAAGGGTTGGAGTGATCTTATTTACAAGGACAGATTCAAATATCTACAGCTTGGTAAGTTATGAAGAGAGGATTTGCACTAATTGTCTAGACATCTGGAGAGCTGTAAAGCCTGAAAAGCACAGGCTTGATTAAGGCATCTTAATAACCACCTAAGCTAAAATTTCACAATGGATGGCAGAAAACTGCACAACGGTGAGATGTCTTAACTTGCCAACTGGCCTCCTTGGTGAGACAGAAGGCATCCTGTGGTGTGGGGTTTTTGTAATATACCTGAAAAAGAGCAGCAGCAAATGTGGGTACACATCCCTCCCTGTGGAAACTGCTGCACTGGCCAAGGGTTCCAAGTAAGCCAATATTTCTTTTTCCCCATAATCATGCTGCATAATGGCAGAGGATAAGCAGAGCAAGCCAAGTCACTTTTTTGTTACAAAATGTTCAAAGAGAAGCTGTGGTTAAAGGTGTGAGTGTTGATGATTTCTTCAACTCGGAGTCATTCTGAATTTGTTGAGACATCCCATTTTTAGGTTAAATGAAAAAATTCTGGATTTCTAGTTCTCATCAGACTGCTCTGAAATCTGTCTGAAGTGTGGTTGGTGTTCAGAGAACCTCCAGTCACAGAATTATTGAGGCTGGAAGGAGACTGTCTAGTCTAACTCCCCTACTGAATGCAAGGTCAAGTATAGCACATAGCTCAAGGCTGTGTCAGGATGGGTTTTGAATAACTGCCAGGCTAGAGTCTCCATGGCCTCTCTGAGCAGCTTGTTCCAGTGTCTGACCACCACCACTGTAAAAAAGTTTTGTTTTTCTTATGTTTAAAGGGCACTTCCTGTATTTCAATTGCCTCTTGCTCTTTCATTGGATACCACTAACTAGAGTCTGACTCTCTCATCAGGTACTCATCAATACTGCCTGTCATCAGGTATTTATATTGATGAGATTCACCCTAAGCCTTCTCTTCTTGAGGCTAGACAATCCCAACTCTGTCAGCCTCTCATATATCAGAAGCTCCAAGTCCTTAATCATCTTATTTGCCCATTGTTGGACTTGCTTCAGTATGCTCATGTGTTTGTTGTCTTGGGGAGCTCAGATCAGGTCACAGCACCCCCAACATTGTATCTCCAGTGCTGGGTAGAAGGGAAGGATCACTTCCCTTGACCTGCTGTTAATGCTTTTCTTCACAGGAAGCTGCTGACTGCCTTTGCCACAAGGGTACATTGCTGGCTCATCATCAGCTTGCTGTTCAACAGAACTCTGAGAGCCTCTTCCACAGAGCTGCTTTCCAACCAGTTGGACCCCAGCATGTACTGGTGCACAAGATTATTTCTCCCCTGGGTACAGGACTCTGCGTTTCCACTTGAACTTCTTGAGATTCCTGTCCTCTCAATTCTTTAGCCTGGCAAAGTCCCTCCAAATGGCAACCCAACCTTTGGTGCATGACCCACTCCTCCCAGTTTTGTATCTTCTGCAAATTTGCTGAGTGCACCCTGCCCCATTGTCTGGGTCACTAATGAAGATGTTAAATGGTATTGGACTGTTCAGGGTACACCACTAGTGACCAATGTACAGCCAGGCTTTGTAGCACTGATCACAACCCTTTAAGCCCAGCAGTTCAGTCAGATTTCAGCCTCATTTTCCACTTACCTAGTCTGTAGTTCCTCAGTTTGCCATTGAGAATGTTATGGAAGACAGTTTTGAAAGCCTTTCTAAAGTCAAGACAAACACAAGGTGAGGGAAGGGCGATAGATACTAAATGAGTCATCTCATTGTAGAAAACGATCGGGTTTGTCAGGCATGATTTCTCCTTTATAAATCCATGCTAACTCCTCCCAATTACTCTTCCTTTATCCTTAATATGTTTGGAAATGGCTTCCAGAAGCATTTGTTCCATCACTTTCCCAGGAATCAAGATAAGGCTGATGTGCCTGTAATTGCCCAAATCTCCTTCTTGCCCTTCTTGAAGATAGGAGTGGTGTTTACTGATTTGGAAATTATCAGTGTAAACCAAGTGCATTAATCTACTTCTCTTTTTTTTTACTTGATCTGGGAAAATTTGTGTTTTACCTGGAAAAAAATTTAACGCATTTAAAGTCATTTCTTGGGCTGGAAGAACTGCTTCAGTAGTGAAGCTTGGGCAAGTGTAAGGAAGTCAGAGTGGAGTCAAATCCTGCAAGTCGCAGCTGGGAGCAGATAAAACTTGTGCTCAAGAGCTCGATGCCACTGAACTAGGAGTGTTGTGCTACTTCTTCCTTATGAAGAGCGTCTCACTCCTTCTTCCCTTTCTCATGGCAAAGGCAATTATCATCGAGTAACTAGCCACCAGAGTGGTCCTGTGCATCTTCAGGTCACAGCGTCGGAGTGAAATGGAAGGGCTACCTCTTTCAAACTGCTGGGTGGCAGGGGACCACAGGACTCTCTTCTCCTTGTTCTCCTTGCTGCTTTTGTTCTTTGCTTTAATTCCCTTTTGAATGGCTGATATTTTATTCAGTGGCCCCTGCTGTGCTGGAGCCCGTGACAGAAGTTTCTCAAAAGCACTTGGTAGACAAAATTATAACATCTGGTCTTCAAAACTCTGGGAGTGCTAGTGGGAGAGGTGAGGGCGGCAGGGAGCAATGCGGAGGGGGAGAGAAAGGGGATGGGGGGGGGGTGGAGCAGGAAATGCACTATTTGTTAGGAATAATGAGGCAAATACATAAGAGGTTTTTATTGCAAATAATAGTGAACTTCAAACAACAGCAGAGAGTCATTAAAAAAAACAACCCACAGCAACAGAGTTAAATAAATGCCTAATTAGCCAGTGCCAGTAAGGTGGAATTTACTGCTCCAGAGATTCTTAAGGGAGAGTCAATAAATTCACAGCTGGTTTGGCTTTTTTTCTTCTTTTTCCCTCAGGCACAGAAGAAAACGTGAATGAGCCCAGGGCTGTTCTCAAGGTTTTGGCGGGATTTCTCTTCGTGTTGGCACAAACTGCAGCCTCTGTCTCGGCGGAGACAGGGCCGACAGATCTGCTCTCCTGAGGGAGCTGGGATGATTTGTGTGTGGCAGGACTGAACACTATGTGTATTTGGGATTAAACCACTGAGTAAACCTGTCTGGTCCTAGGACAATTCCAAGAAAATATGGGAAAAGCTGTTGGAAGTCCTGCATGCACCTTAGAATGGGTGGGTGTAAGACCATTTGTGTATTCATAGGATATCAGAGTATGTTACTCCTGCTCTTGAGTTTTGCACAGGAGCCCATGAATCCTGCAGGTTTCTCTGTGGTGTGGGTTTGAGCTATCACAATGTGAGCTCTAACTCGTGTGCATGTAGAACCAGGCTGTTGCATGTGGATTCCTGCGCAAGAGGTGGCGTGTGGATCCACTCTGCCACTTGTAGGCATGCAGCGGGGCTGATTTTAAAAGGTTACAAACTATGTGTGTCATTACAGCAGCAGCAGAATTCTATAATGGTATATCTACATGAGATACCCCTCCTGTTCCCCTTTCCTCCTCAGTGCCATCCACACTAGACCTGTGTGAAAATGTTCCTCGCAAATGTTTTTTGGTGGGGATTTTTTGGTTTGTTTGTTTGGTTTGTTGTTTGTTCCGCCCCCAGGAAAAAATGCAGGTTTGTTCTGAACTGATTCCAAACTGTTTCCCTAGAGTGCATTGCTTTCACAGATTCCTTCTCTGACACCTCCTTCTCTGCTGTGTGCTAGGTACAACTAAAGCCCTCAAAACTCATAAATTGATGCAGTGAGTTTTGTCTGGTCAACTTGAGGCATCACCCTGTGTAAGTCCTGTATCACAGAGTGTGTTACTGGAGCTGTAATGAGCCCAGGAAGAAATTCCTGTAAGCAGCTGTGTTAGAGGGACATTTAGTTTATTGAAACAATTTAATACAACTTTTCATGCTACTTCTGTAAAACTAAATGTTTTGATTTTGAGATCATCAAAAAGCTTTGTTTTGATCAAAAAAGTCAACATTCTGAATTGGAATTTCCATTCCATGGGAAAGAAAATAAATTTCAGTTTTTCATCACAAGCTTACAATGAAAAAAATCTTCACGTTTCCCAAGAGATGAAAAATCTTAATCTCACCAAGTTTTTCTCTGTATTACATGCTGACTCCTATAAAATTATCTACAGAACAGAATATTTTTCCTTCCCTACTTCTAACCAAAGCACAGAAAAGGCTACTGCACTTCATGCCACTTGATTTAGAGCAGCCATCTCTGTTTTAAAGCATTGGAGGTTCAAAACTCATATCCAAGTGAAAGTAGTATCTTCTCTAGAGCTCTACCCACTTGCCTAACCATGCTACCAGACAGCTCCACAGTTAGGGATGAGGGCATCTGTAACTCTGCCAACATCAAACCTACCATGTGAATGCTCATAGTCCAACAGGGAGTTAGGAAGCCTGAACTAAGGGATGTGCCCCCTCTACTGCTTCTCCTACACCAAGTATTTTTATGACAAGTCTGGTTTTTTTTTTTGGCTACGCATACAAAAATACAGACCACAGTTCAGAGCTGGATGGCCAGACCTGAAGTACAGTAGTGTAAGAAAGAAGAATGACTCTTTAAAATTAGAGGAGAGACTGAAACTGTGAGACACCTTCTACTCCCATGGCTAAAAGACAAAGTATTTCAAGAAAGAGCTTTCTCTCAGATTATTTGCTGTGATAAACACTTTTCAGCAAAAAGGTAATGAGAAAAAGCAGTGCCTAACCCCAGGGGAAGGAAGAGAGACAACGGAGATCGCATCATGCTGTCCGTATGCCACCAAATCAGAAACTGATGCAAATGACAAATGGACACGGGAGATAAAAACACAGCCACGTGTTGAAGCCTTGCTCTGAGAAGCCTGTGCCTACATCTAATGGAGACCTGGAGCTCTGGATTTTCTTTACACCATAACAACGTATGTGTAGCTTATCTCTCCCAGTAAAATGTTATTGAGCAGAACTGTGTGCAAGTGCTGCGTGGGGTGGGTATGTGAACAGGTCTGTATGTGGGAGAACATTTGTGCGTCTGCCTGTATGAGCGCCCCACAAGCATCTCTGTACCTGTGGGAGGCATAGGACTGGGTGTATCAACCCCTTTGTGCCTGCTGCTAGGAGTTAATAGGATTAGTCTGAGGTTTTAAATTAGCTGCTGTTAAAGGCTTTTTGTGTTAGCTTGAACATGTGGGTTACACATGCCACCTTGCTCTGCCTTGTAGGGGGTTTGGTGGAAGAAATCAGAACAACCGCGTGTAGTGAGGAGCTGCTACAGGGTATTATCTTTGCCACAGATGGTATTATTCCTGCAAGTGAAGCAACCAAAGGGAACAGGAATTGGATACTGAGGTCACAGAGGGAAACAGCATGAGGCACCACCTACATGCTGGGAGCAAATTTTAAGGGATACTAGGGTTTGACTCATGAGGTTTTAAAGTAGTGCTCTGAAACCACCACACATCATCTATGCCTGGCAGGGATGGAGAGAGGGAGAGTTGTGGGAATTAGGGGACAATCACAGGTGCATTCTGCCTGTCACCCTGTTAATCAAAGTTTCTAGAAGAATTATGGGAATGACTGGACTACCCGGGTGGATGTTGCTCAGTGTCTGGGGTGGGTTGAAAGTTGTGCAGGTAAGGACAGCACAGGGGAAGCCAGGGATGTCTCTTAGGATGTACTCTGTGTAAGGTACATCTTACTGTAATACTTGTGTATTCTGAGGAAGGATTCTCATGTGGGAGGGTTCCTCAAGGTTAGCAGGGTACAAAAGAGGCAGCTGTTCTGGAAGGGGTGACAAGACTGACCACAGCAACCTTTCTCCTCCATGCATGCAGCATGAGATCTTGGAGAGGCAGAACGAAGGCGGCAGATGTGCCAGGTAGAGGAGTAATAGAAAAAAAG
Source organism: Syrrhaptes paradoxus (assembly GCA_013400615.1). Classification (NCBI taxonomy): domain Eukaryota; kingdom Metazoa; phylum Chordata; class Aves; order Pterocliformes; family Pteroclidae; genus Syrrhaptes; species Syrrhaptes paradoxus. The sequence goes on from VZTO01002289.1 coordinate 117,484, forward strand.
GATAGCTGTAAAAATTACCCATAGTGCCTAATGTGCGGGAGGAGGGATATGGATGTTTTCAGGTGCTCTGGATTCTCAGTCCGGCCTGCTGCATAGCAGGAGAATGTAGTGGCTGGCACGAGTGGGCAAATGAGCCTCCAAGAAGTGCTTGTGCTGTGCCAGAACCCTAGTCCTGCTTTACTTGTCTTGGAGTTTCTCTGTTGGGCCTGTACAGCCAAGACCTGGGTGCAGCCATTCTGCATACAGCACTGCCACATCTCCCCTGGCATGTTGTCTGGGGTGGACAGGTTATTGCAAAGGTGGGGCCACCACCCCCTTAAGACATTTCATGCCTGGAAAATTGCTTTTGCTGTGACAGGTTCACCCAGCCTGCCCCGACCTAGCCCGTGCAGTAACATGCTGCTGTTTGTATCCTGCACTGATGCAGAGAGACTGAATCCTTGTTTCGGCTAGCTAGCGAATGTCTCATTGGGGGATTGTTACAGAGAGCACCAGGATAATAAAATAAGGCTTTCTTTCAGACCTTCTCTAGCTCAGAAAAGTTCAGGAGGTTTCCTTGCAGACACGCTGAATCTCCCAACCGGGCTAGCATTGGTTGGACGTAAAGCCATAAATCAGGCTCTGACTCCTTCTGAAAGCATTGGGGTTTTTTTTCATCCCTGAATTTCCATTTTGTGATAGAATACAGGAGGGTTTTGCATGGTGAGCCTGCATAATGTTGTGGAAAGGCAGGATATACTCAAAAGCACACACCAGAAGAATGCCCCTGAGATATTCTAAGTCAGCAGACCAGAACCAGCTCAAGATTTGTTCGCTGCTTAGATGACATGGAGTGGTTTGGGGGACAGACTCACGCTGGAGCAGCTGCAGGCTGTTTCCTCCACCCTTTGCTTTTGACTTGCTGACTCTATTTGGCCCCTGCTCAGGCTGTCAACTGCTCCGAACTGCACCTATCACATTTCCTCTTGCATGCCCCCCATCCTTGCAGTGAGGCATGTGTAGGCATAGGCAAATGAGCAAATAAAGAGAGAGGTGTGCCTTCCTTTCCAGGGCTGCTTGGCTCTTCCTGTATGCGGACAAGGTGTGAGGATTTTAAGCAATTCTTGGCCCTTGTGCTGCCCTTTCTGCCATCCTGGAGCAGCTGTTAGTGGGATCATGTGGAGAAGAACTTGATGGTAGTTTTAAAGTTAGACTACACTGTTCGCCCTGTGTGGTTGGCGGAAACAAACAGGCACATTTTTGGCACAGGTTTATTTTTAAGCTGGGTCTCCTAGGAAGGAACAGGTGAAACCTTCTGTTTAAGTGGTTGCTTACAGCCAGAACTATGACAATGCTCTAGCAAAACTTAGCTCTTCCTACAGCTTATCAGGATCCCTCTTTATCTCTTTACCTTATCCACTGCATTTCTATGTGTTACCATTCAGTGCAATTTCAGTAGCCTACTGAGGACTTCTTCATATGACCTCCCTGCACAGCGTTCAGGGACCACTGCTCTGAATTTTTGCACTTCAAGTTTGTTTTCAGCCTGCTGCAAACACCACATTGCTGCAAACTTCTGGAGTTTGTCGACAAATTGTTGTCAATCTGCAGAGAGTGGTAGCCTTTGCTTAACAAAGAAAAGTAGAAGAACATGCATGAAGACAGAAGTATATGAATAAGAACACGTGTTCCTAGCCACAAAAAGTTATTGAAAAGGCTGCACTGACCCAGCTGGTGTGGGTTTGGATCTATAATTGCAGTGGTTCTCATGATACTTTCCAAAAGCTTTCTGGCAAAGACAACTTATCTGGCATGAACAACAGTGTGAAATGAAGATAAATGAAGAATATGGGCACACTAATGCCTCAAAGTAGGCTGGGTTGTTTTTTTTCAGATGAAGGTTTTCAGGTACTGTTTGTCTCCCTCTGTAACTAGAGAAGCAGCAACACAAGTAGCAACTGAAGTAATCAGTAGATGAAAAAAAAACATCCCTGGGGCTAGTATGTCAGTTTAGGGCTTAAGAGAGCTCGACTCAGGTCCTGCTTCTGCTGTAAGCTGGTGTATAGCTGCTGTGAAAAAGAAGAGACAATGTGTGCCTTCTCTTCAAAGTCTTGACTTACGCATATTTTGACATGTGCCCTGGAGCACGTGTGCCATTCTGGCCAGTACTAAAGCAGCAGCTATAGCTTGGTGTCTCCCCTCTAAATGTGCAGGTGGCATTAGCACAAGGCATGGCTTTTTGTGGCCCTCCTACTTCTGAAAGATGGGGACCAGTGTGTGTCCAGAGGCAGTGTGATGGGACTTTTGTCTAGAAGGGTGGATAGTATGAAGCTATGGAGGCTCAATAAATGGATGCAGATAATTATATGAACAACAGATGGATGTTCAGGAGGCAGATCTGCATTATTTGCCCTTAGTCCTCTGGCTGTCATTTTGAGAGTGATTCCTGTTATGTGATATGTGAGAGGAACACTCATCATGTGAAAGCCTCTGTCCAGGCAGTGAAATATGCAGACAGTTGAATACCCTTGTTCATCCCATCCAGGTGTACCCCTTTGGATCATTTCAGGCAAAGGATGGAAGACCTGCACAGCAGGGAGCTTCCCTCAATCCTCTCCCCTCCCCATGAATTGTATGCAGAAATGTAAAATCCCCATTTTGCAGGCACACAGTTTGGTTCTGTAGTAGGTATTGTAACACCATGGGGGTCAGTCATGTTCTAATTGACTTTAATTAGCACCTTACAGAAGAGATGTCAAATCCTTTCCTATCTTTGGAAAGCATTCAAAGAAATTACCTCTGATCTGATCTAGTTGATGGCTCTCTAATCAAAAGGGCAAAGATAGCTGCCCACACACATAGACTATTTTTTGGGGGGACGTCAGGTTTCATCTGTTGAGTCAAATGGTCCCTTCAAGAGAAGTTCAGTAAAATAGAATTCCACTGTATTATCAAGCTATAAGTCACAGCAAGAGAAGAGACACGTATCGATGAGTCATAGATCACTGATTCCCTTTTCTCCTGAATGAGGCTCTGAATGTATGAGAAATTTTTGAGAGTCTTCAACTTTCCACAAGTTCCATCTTGTTCCTTTAATTACCCTTAATTTTTAGTTGTCTGCTCTGTGGTGGGTGTTTATGTGTATGGCACTTTACATGCTGGATTAATATGTACAAGGTAACCTTTCTGCCTACTGACTTCTGTCAGATCGGTTTTTCTCCAATAACTGATTGTAGAAGTGGGGTGTTTTTTTGCCAGAGATAGAAAGCACAATTTTATGAAAGAGGAAAATGAAACATTTGGTCTAAAACTCAGGACAGTTTGATGCTACAGTGCTGCTGTATCAGGAAAGTTGTAGTTTGGGTGTCAACTGAGTTGGGTTCCTAAATTGAACTCTATCCCTGAGATCATGGGTTTTTTTTGCAAGCTGGCAACTTGTCTCATGGGAGATAGAGGCTGAGTTTCATCTGTCCAGACTTTAAACATCTACAGTTTAGATTTCTAGGCCTGAACTCATCACTCTAGCCACCCTGTGGAGAGTTGCTGCGCTTCTCACTGCCAAAGAGCAGTTCTCTTCAGCCTGGCTGCCTGATTAAAGGATCTAGGAGGCCTTCTGCCCCTGTGTCCTCCTCTGAGAAAAAGAGAGATATAAACTCTTTCAGCCATGGATAGAAACGTCTTTCTGCAGGGGCTCGTGGAGGCAGCAGTATGCTAGGTGAAGGGAGCAAATTATTACTCTTCCTTCTCTCTGACAAATGTTGTCACATTAGAATAGTTCTTAGGTATTTATATGTTGGTTTTCACATCAGGATATTTTTGCCACATTTTATTGCTTAAGAGGAAAGACTTTTACATTAGCTTTTCAGGAGTCTACAAGAAGGAATGGATTCTGAAGCTGGGTTTGAAGAAGTAGGGTCAATGGGCCCCAGTGGAGAAGGTCTATGTGACTAAAAGGAACGTGAAGATGGTTAGAGGGTTATACAGCCCACCGGTTGTTGAAAAGATGCTTTGTGATAAACTTTGGCACTGAAATAGAAAGCCTTGTCCATTTGTGCTGCTCCTATTGGAAGAGGAAGAGAAATCTAAACCCATGTAAATCAACTCTGATGGGTAGTGGGTGTCCACCAGATTTTGGAGACAATCTGAAACACTCTGGAGGAGTATGGAGATGCCTTGTTCACCTTAATTGACTTTTTTTTCATTTTTCTCAGAAACGTAACCTTGAATATGTTTGTTAGAATCATTCCTCCAGCATGTTTATTTCTCCCCTCCTCTGCCTACTATAGACAACCCTTTTCTCTGCCTTGAAATAGAACAACCACATTTTTGCTTTTTCTGGTGTCAGCTAGCTTCAGAAGGTTTTTGGTTTGCCTTTGTTTTTCATCATGCAGATGTTCTTTTCTTTCAACAGAGTGAATTTCAGGCTGGATTGATGGTCCTTCAGAGCAATGTTTTGCTGTGTGATAAATAACACAAGGGCTCCCTGTACTGATCAAATGAAGCTGGGATTTCCAAGGTGACAGAGTCTATAGGTTTCTAGAAGGGTTTAGCTTTAGCATGCTCTAAAAAATTATTGGTATTGTAACTGCAGCACACCAAGAGGGCTTGGCTGCTTGCCTTCTCCTCTGAGGCTGGGATGGTTGTGGCACAGTGAAGGTGTGCTGGAGTGGATGATGTCACTTTTGCTTGTCAACCCAAACATCTCCACTTCCCTCAAACAATCTCTGGAGAGAGAAGTGATGATCAAAACAGAGGCTGCTCTGTTCACATTTTTCCTTGTTCATGCTTGCTTTGGTGGATGTTACCTTTTACCCTGCAGAGCTCAAGCTCATGTGGCTACATGTGTGCAAATTGGCATGATGACTAAAGGCTTTTCACCTTTGACTTCTGCCCCTGCTTCACATCTGAAAATTATTATGATTTGATGGCCAATTAGTTGCCTATCAGACAGGTAGATGAGATATAGTAGAGCTCTTCACCCACCTCCTGAAAAAACTGATGGTATAAATAACCTTCCTGTTGGGCAGTTAGCCAGAAAGGCCAGGGATAGAATGGGACACAAAGATTGCCATTTTTCTTCTGTGAATCCCTTCTCACTTTAATTGCTGGGGGGCTTTTTTATGGTAGGAAAGGATTGAGGGAAAGAGGAATAGGTTAATGGATAGAAAAATTAGTGCTGATGATTCTTGCAGATCTAAACATGCAGGCTCCCTTTACTTTTGCAATTTGGTGGTCTTGTACATTATGTTGTCACAAAATTAACTTAGAACATCCATAAGCCTTTGGGAGAAAAACACAGTGAAAGGAAGGTAGAATAGGCAACAGAAAAAAACAGTAAGGTCCAACTACTCAGGTACCCTGAGATCCTCATGTTGCTCAGTCCTCTTTGGAAAAATTAAGCTGATGACTTTGACCTTTTTAGTGCCTTAATTTTACAGATGTGATACCAGTACTTAATCCTTTCCATGTGTAACATTTGAAGCAGCTTAAAAAAGGAGGAAAGTTGCAGCAATCCTTTTCTACAGACAGACTTACTAGGAGAGATCACATAATCATAGAATGGTTAGGGTTGAAAGCAGCCTTAAAGATCATCTAGTTCCAACTCCCCTGCCATGGGCAGGGACACCTTCCATTCAACCAGGTTGCTCAAAGCCTCGTCCACCCTGGCCTTGAACACTTCCAGGGATGGGGCAATCCACAGCTTCTCTGGGCAACCTGTTCCAGTGCCTCACTACCCTCATACTGAAGAATTTCTTCCTTATATCTAATCTAAAACTATTCTCTTTCAGTTTAAAGTCATTACCCCTTGTTCTGTTGCTACACTTCCTGATACAGAGTGCCTCCCCATCTCTCCTGTAGGCCTTCTTTAAGTACTGGAAGGCTGCAATAAGGTGTCCCCAGAGCTTTCTCTTCTCCAGGCTGAACAACACCAACTCTCTCAGCCTGTCTTTATAGGAGAGGTTCTCCAGCCCTCTGATTATCTTCGTGACCCTCATCTGGACTAGGTCCAGCAGGTCCAGATGATTAACAAAGCCGTTAACAGTCACAAGACTTACTCATTTTGTGTGTGCACAAAGTTGACATATCCTCCAGACTCCTCTTACCTTGTCCAAAGTTATCAAGTAGCTCACTGAAAGTGCTTCTTTAATGATGTTCTGCCCTCCAGCTTGTTGACTCGCTACCTGAAATCCCATGGTATACTGTTTTTTTCCCTGTCCCTTAAAGGCACACCAGGTTATTCAGTCTGCATTGATCTGACGGCCTTCTCTATAGTGCATTGCCTAATTGCTACTCTCAAAAAAGCAAATGCACAATGTAGCATAGAAATTCAATTGGGATCTGGCTATCCTCAGCTTTTAGTTATGCTTGGATGTGGGTACCAGTTTGGCTCATTACAGGGACAGAACCAGCTACGAAGTTCATGTATGACACTGCACCAAGTATCATCAGGGCTGAGTCTGAAGTTCTAAATTCAGGTCTGAGCCCAGACTGCATTTTTCAGTAGGCAGTTATCCACCCAGTACTGCCTGAAGTTCTCTGAGGAACAGGGCTGTTAACTCCTGGAAGAAACTGATGGATACAATCAGGCATTGTAGCTTCTTCAATGTTTGTGTTTTGCAACCTGGTGAGACCTAACCTGAGCAGAGCAGTCAGTGATGAACCACAAGAAGACCATTTCAGAGATGTGGGGAGTTGAGTGTGCTGGTCAGATGCTCATTACAGTGGCTGCCTGCAATGGTGTTTGGCAGGAGGAGCCCTGAAAAATTCCCTCACATTAACAGATCCCACTTCCTAGTTTTCCCTTCCTTGCATTCTGTATTTGGTAGTGTTAGATGAGGTACACAGGCACCTGAAGCAGTGGCTCGTGAGGTTTGAACCAGAAGAGATCAGAGCTGCATTTCAAAGTCTTTTCAGATTCCCTGTTGCTGCTTGTTCCATCTCCTCTGGACCTTCCTCCTGCCTGAAATGTTGGAATGAAGCGTTCTCTGAAACTCTGATTGCATGGTCTGTTTCCCCCAGTGGTACCTAATGGAAGAAATCTTGTCTCTTGGATATCAAATTTGAAAGCAAAAGTGAGAGGAAAAAATAACAGCTGATTTAAATAATGAACAAAAGTACCAGGAGTTTTATTTCCCCCCACTTTCTTCCCTCCCTCATGAAGATATTCTCTTCTTAAAAAACAGTTTCCAAAGTGAGTTTCATGCTGGATCGACAGCCCTGCAAAGCAGCATCCTCTGTTCGCATACCAAATGGGAGTAACTAATGTGTGGGAGTGCAGACTTTCACTCGGCAGTAGCAGCATGCTTTGGACCTAATATAGCTAGAAGGTTGCATATATGTGAAGGACTAGGGTTTTGTCCCTGCTCCACTCAGTGACAAAATCCTGTGCTCTTCTGAACAGCACGGATGAGAGCAGAGGAGGCTACTTACTCTTTGGTTTCTGAAGGGACAATAAATGATCAATTAATGATTTCACCATAGTAACTAAAAAGGGTTTACATGATAAAATGCATCTGTGATTGGCCTGGAACAGGTGTCACAGAATCACAGAATGTTAGAGATTGGAAGGGACCTCGAAAGATCATCTAGTCCAATCCCCCTGCCGGAGCAGGAACACCTAAATCAGATCACACAGGAACGCATCCAGGCGGGCTTTGAATATCTCCAGAGAAGGAGACTCCACCACCTCTCTGGGCAGCCTGTTCCAGTGCTCTGTCACCCTCACTGTAAAGAAGTTTTTTCTCATATTCAAGTGGAACCTCCT
>VZTO01002289.1:125866-146748 GCA_013400615.1 Syrrhaptes paradoxus
AATGTCCTCATAAAAGGCTATCAGGTTGGTCAAGGATGACTTCCCCTTGGTGAAGCATGCTGACTGCCTCTAATGACCTTATTATCCCTGATATGCCTAGAGAGAGCATCGAGAATAAGTTGTTCCATCACCTTTCCAGGGATGGAGGTGAGGCTGACTGGTCTATAGTTACCTGGGTCCTCCTTCTTGCCCTCCAAGCAAAAACTGTAGATGTTGCTTCAAATCTTCTTGAAGCTGTTTTGCCTTTGCAATTAGCAGATTGGAACTGATTATGAACTTTACATTGTTCAACACATATTCTGTGTTTGGAGAAATGGAATACTGCTACTTCACCCCTCCCCCCCCCCCTTTTTTTTTCCTTCTGACGCATAGCTCTTTCAATCTTTACTCAATCTGCAGTTGTGATTGGTCATCTAATTCACAATATTCCTTCTTACTTAGAGGGAGTAGGTGGGTAGGAGCTCCTGGTGTAGATGCTTGTCTACAGAAATTTAAAGTTAATGGCTGAAAGTTCTTGTGCCAGTAAAAAAAAAATCATTTTGATATTTAAAGCAGTGCACAAAAATGGATGTGAGGACACTTGAACTGCAAACATCTAACAACTTAAGCAATTGTTTCTGAGCATTTTCTTTGTGTCATTTTTCAGATGTCTTACAACTGTGAAATATAGTTAGGGATATTTTTAGGACAAACAGGTTTAATCAGCTACAATACAAATCAGATTTGAACTTTCTCCAAATCACAAGCTGAACAGCCTTTCAGGTTCAGAAAGTTTCAATTAACTTTTTCATATCATCATTTATCGTCCGTTCTGGCTAACCATGGAGGCCAGTTGACTATAAGTTAGTAAATATGATGCCCATCTAAAAGAAGGGCTGGAAGGAGATCCAGGGAACTACAAGCCCCTGTTATCAAGCATTGGAACAGGCTGCCCAGGGATGTGGTTGAGTCACCATTCCTGGAGGTATTTAAAAGATTTGTAGATGTGGTGCTTAGGGATATGGTTTAGTGGTGGACTTGGCAGTGGTAGGTTAACAGTTAGACTTGATGATCTTAAACGTCTTTTCCAACCTAAGCAATTCTATGGTTCTACCTTTTTTTCTTTATCACTGCACTTCCAAAAGTCCAGGTCTCAGCAGATACCACATTCAGGGAGCACTGATATGCTCTGATAGGGTCTATATTTGTTGTTACTTCTAAGATAAACAGAAGCAGGATGAATGTGAAGTCTTCTCTTGAAAAAGTTCTTTCTGACGAGAGTTCTGTTCCTGTTTTCTAGAAGATTGGATATTTCAAATGAGATCAGTAGTGGACCAAGCATTTTAACTGGAAATGGGTATGAACAAAGTCCAGAGGCTCTCTCTTAATAGCTATACATGCATCTGTTGTTTTTTCTGCCTACCAACTAAGCTTATAATGTTATTCCCAAATAGATAAACAGATGAAGCTTTTATGAACTCATACATTTCTGAACTTAAGAATCTTGTCCACAAACTCCCCACTGGGGGGGAGGGGAGGAAGGGGAAGGAGTATGCAGGAGGCATTAAGTGACAAGGAAATTCCAACATTGCCTGGGAAGTTTTGACACTCTGGACTTTTTGTGATGAAGGTTCAGCCAAGGATGTGACATAGAGACAGCCCTAATAGTGTTGATGGATAGAGAAGATGTGACTGAGACAACGATCGACTATTTTTCCAAGCATATTACAGGACTTGCCTGATTGTCAGAGCTTGCTTGCAGTAATGGAAAACTAGGAATCATAAACCTACATACAAATAAAACCACTGAATTTAGCAAACAAACCTGCTGAAAAGCTAAGAGAAATGAAGATACCCACACTGAAGCCTGCTGTGGAATCTTAATTGCAGTATAGCACACTGAAACAGTGGAGATAGATGGATGCCTTAGGTGAGTGAGTGGACAGAAAGGATGAAAAGTGCACAGGAACCCTCAGTAGGAAGGCACTGCAGAAGTCAGTAGAGTCAGTCTAATATTTTCCATGTCCTTTGCTGGGAGTGGGAAAAAGCAGGACTGTTTATTTTAGCAGTCTAGGAGATATTTCCTCACTAATGTGCATGATTTTGTGATCTGTTTTCCTGGTGGGTTGTTGTTTATTTTTTTTTCACTTTGTAAATTAAAAAAAAAAGTATGAAGTTTGAAGTCAGAGGGGTAACTGTAGCAGGAACTCTCTCCTATTTGCCTTAGGTTCATGGGTGCACCAGAATGAGTGGGAATAGAGGCAAGATTTACAGCTGGAATATTGGAGGACAAATTGATCATCTTCCCTCAACAGGAGTAATGGAAGTGTTGGAATTTCCCCCTGACAAAACAGAAATGTCCACGTCCACCTTCTCGAGGGCACAATCCTCTGTGTGGTTTCCCTTCCCCTCACACTGGCTCTAGCAGTCTGGATACTTGTCAAATCCCCAGCAAGCAGCTGCCTGCATCTCACACTCCATTATTATTGCTGATGCTAATCTCTGACCGCAGAACACGGGTCAGAACCAGGAGATAATTGCAGCTCCGATCCGCCAGGCACGGTCCTTTGTGAGTAGTTAATGAGTGTTCAGGAAAATAAAGCAGAAAGAAGAAAAGGGGGATTGTGGTTTGCATACAGTGAGATAGAGAGTGAATAGGAGATGGAAGGAGGGGACAATTCACAGATGGGGAAAAAGAAAGAATTAGGAAAAAAAGAAATAATTTGCACTAAAGCTACTACTGCCTTATTCTTGTTTCACCCAAATGGATGTGGCTAACTCAGGTAAGAAGTAGATTAAGGTCTGTTTGCAGTGCTTTTGTTCTGGATGCCATGAACACAGATGTGGGGGTCATTGTCTCCCTGGCCAGTCAGGAGGTCACACCCAGAAGATAAATATCCTTGTGCTCTTTGTTCTGAGTTATTTCATCTCCTTTATTCTGCATCACATAGCCTGTGTGGATGAAGGTGCCCTCTAGAGATTGACTATCTGCTCCTAAAATTCACTTTAGCTCTGTCTTAGCCTGAGTGGCAGTGACCTGTATCTCTGTATCTGAATTACCAAACTTTATTCCCAGCTCTATCTTTATATTACATACAGTGGGATTGTTTTTGCTGTCTGAAGGAAAAAAGTGACTTTTATCAAATCTTTGCCAGGTCCTTACTCCAAGCAAGACATAGCTGCTTCCACATGACATGACTTGTCATGAAGATCCCAGAGAGTGTGCGTATTCTCTCTTAAGGAGGAGATGGCTCTACCTGCTCCTGTGACATCCGTCATAGGGTATAAATAATGCAACATGGGGACACAACAGTTTGATGGTCTGGGCATGTCTAGGTTTCTGGAAACCAGAAACCACCCCAATGGAGGTGAAGGAAAACTGCTTCCTGCAAATGAATTAGAGTCACCGGGGGTGGAGTTTGAGGGGGAAATAAATGATTGTGGTATGTGTTTGTGTCCATATGAGTCCCCTCTCCCTAACGACCATGTTAATGTGCTCATAAAAAGATATGGTGCAGGGGGGACGTGACTATTCAGGCTGATTAGCATTTTATGGCAGAACTAAGCTCCATGACAAATGGCTGGCTGGGCTGTTTTTACAACCCAGAAAACTCTACTTTAAGATGCTGAAAGTGTGAGTTCATTTTTCCTATTTTGAGTGCTACTATAATAATAATAGTAATAATAATAATTAATAATAGTTATTATTGACCTCTGAGAGGTCCTGCAACTCCCCTGAAAACACAAGATGGCGAGGGAGTTTTGGGGTGACTGAGTTGAGTCCTAAACAGAAGTGCACTGTACTGGCACAGCAAGAGAGGGCACTGGGCTGACAGAAGTGCCTACAACCAGCTGCAAAACATGAGTGACATCCTAGGGCCTCTTGGACCTACTAACGAGAAAACTAGGGACTGAGTCCTAATGTCTTGGCCATGCCCGGTCTCCTTCTACAGTTTGCTGTTCACTTCCAGTGAAGTAGTAACCCTGCTTTGCTTTCAGTCCCCACTCGTGTACCATGGTTCTATATTGCTTTGCAGTTTGGAGGCATGTATGTATTTCTTTTGTCTTGAATGATCTACATCCCCTTTGTTTGGAAAGAGGTGAGGGTGAGTTACACCATGGATGTATTTCCAGGTTTGGAACAGTCTGTGGGGTCTTGCAGTCCCAAAAGCTCCTGGGCCAGATTTATGTCCAACAATAATGGCCGAGAGACAAGGTATAAACTGTGATTCTGTGTGTGATTCTGTGATTCTGTGAAACTGATAAAATGGGATAGCAGAAAAAAAAAGAGGGTTTGAATCTGGATGTGAATATGCCCTAGAGAGCACCAGCCCTTCCAGCACTGGAACTGTCACAGATGTCCACCTGGAGAGTCTGTTCCTCAGAGCTGTGGAGCAGATTCAAGCAGTAGGGCTTTGCAAGGCAAGGAGCATCTCCTTCTACATAGCAGCAACTAGAGGGACTATGTGATGGTGAGCATTTATCCCACGGGCTCTGTGCTGTCTCCAGTGATGGAAGGGCTCTATCTTGTTAGAAGTCTCAGTATATAACTGCTTATCATATAATGCCACTTAGAAGTCAATTTTTTTCTGAGGGGGGGAAGTGACAGGTATTGAATAGCCTAACATCAAGAGAATAACAGGTTTTATGCCAAGAGATTTAGAAATGTGAGAGAAGTGGTTTTCAGGGCAGATCAATTCTGTGAGCGAATGTGGCACATTGTGATGGAGTAGGGATGCAAGCCCAGCTGTAGTGACAATTCTCAAAGGAAAGCATAGCAGAACAGGCAAAACAGAAGCATGCATCCTGCACATGTGTGTGCATGTACACATGCATACATTAGTAACAAAGATCTCAATTCAGCACTCTGCCTTTATTCAACCATATAAAAAAGTGTATTGCTAACTCACTTAACTTGAGGACTCTTAGAAAGAGCTTGCAATAAAGAGAATTTAGTTGAAAACCCCACAAGTAGGTATTCACACTGGTCTTCAGCTCACCTAATAGATGAGCAGGAAGACACCAAGTATGGCCAACTGTGACTAAGCACTGCAGCTCACAAAATGAATATTTGGGGTCACTCCACCCTCAAAATATATGATGAAATATTAATATTTCTCATATAAATTCTGATAACTTAGACATAAGGAAAGTGCCATTTGCACAGGGATATTCCACAAGCTGGGACAGAGGGGAGAAAAAAGAATTTTATTGAGTAAAATATTTGTTATTAATAATTTACTCCATTTGCCTTAGTTTGTCAAAGAGTGAATTAGCCCTTTGGTTAATTCAGGGAACCCAAGCCCACTTATATCTCCTTTCAAACTCACGTGAATGTCTCAGGCAGTATAGAACCAAAAGGAATGAAACCGGGAATGTTTTTCCAAGCTTCACCCATGAGCCACAAACGCAATGCTGAAGTGCCAAGGTTATATCCCCACTGCAGTTCTCAATATGGTGCTTTTACTTTCTCCTTATATCAACCATCAGTGAAACAGTTAACAATAGTGGCCCTTCTACTGCCTCAGAGACATAGGAACCCTTGAAAGGGGCAGGAACATTCACGTCTCTGAGCTATAGTTTTGAGGTGTGCTTCTGCCATGCATTTCAGATGAGAAGCTTAAAATCTCACTCATGTGTTTCTCTCTCATTCAGATTGTGACAGCTCCACAGCCCTGTAGTTACGGTTCCCTGAACCTCTGAAAGAATTGCCTAGAGGGCACCCACAAATGTTCTTGCATACCATAACTGGCACCAAAGCCTAGGTAAAGCTGAATCTGGCCTTCAGTCCCTGCCTTGCAAATGACTGGTGTTCCATCATCTTTGTCGGTGGGCTGTCTAAGGGTGTTAGTAAACACGCGCGAGCCCAGACAGCAGGCAATCTCCTTGCATCGGCATGTTTGCCATTAGCTACCAGGCCTGCTCATGATTGCAGAGCAGCACACACAAAATGAGCCAGCAGCCTGTCCAGGCTACATATGGTGGCCGGAGACTGGGTCCATTTGGTGAGAAATAGAGAAGCTGAGATAACAGGGAATAATAGCAGCTATTTCTGCTATGGGACTGTTGTATCCTGAATACAGAGGTGCTTTTGATGAGAGTAGGATGAGTGGTAGGAAGTTTGGGCTTGTCATACCTCCTACAGCCTTGTTCATCTCTTGTGAATGAGTGTGTAGTGATATTTGTCCATCAATGGCTTGTTTCTGGGGAGGAGATGACTTTTTAGTTCCATAGCAGAAGTGATTAAGGATATGACTGAAAAAGAAGTTCCATAGAGAAGCCATAGCACTGACACCCTTATTAGCACAGATATGATGGAAGTCAATGGCCATAATTTGTATCTTTCCTTCCAGACAAAATGCAGCTATCCCTTCTGGAGCTGAACAAAAGGCTACTGCTTAAGCCATGAGGCAAATGTTATGAGGGCCAAGAGGTTTCTGGGGTAATAACAGCAAAAGCAGGGATAAAATAAAGGGAAGGAAGCAGTGAAGTTGTGAATGTGGCACTGAAAGAAAACAGGTAAAATATAGGATGCGTTGGACACAGAACTAACTGGGAAAACAGACCTGAAAATAATGAGGGAGAAAACTGCTGTTCATTACGGTTTCTGCTACATGCAGGGAAATAGGGCTTGACACTGGCGTTCTTTGCAAATAGTCAGGATTATGCCAGTGAGCTGACCCGATTCAACTCCAGGTCTGGAGTTGTCCATCTGTGAATACTGCTTAATTGCTCAGTGTAAAGGAACAGCAGTGCCGAGGCCACCACTGAGGTCTCAGTCTCAATTCCACCGTCTTGATCTCTGTTCTCCTGACAGCGGCTCATGGGAATGAAACAGCTATGCTTGAGTTTTCTGTAGAAGGCATATTCTGCTCTTTGCAGTCTTTTAGAAAGGTGTGCTTGGTACCCAGAATGGCAAGCATGAAGGAGACTCTGACAACTAGCTTTTTCTGCTCTCTGTGAAGTTTCTTCTCACTTTTTCCCCCTCAGGAAAAGTCTTGCTCTCTTCTTCCTTATTGGCATGTGTTACACCATGCCGTAACTTCCTGAGACTGGACTGTTCCAGGGCACCCTGCAAAAGGGCCTGGAGAATTAATTTTGTGGGATAGAGCAAGGTACTGCAGGGTTCTTGCATGGGGAGAGATACATGTGCTTGAGGGATTTCCATGTGCTTCTCTGAGGTCTCCATGAGTTCTTCCCAGAAGCCATGAAGGTCTCTGGTAAAAGCAGGTCCAAACCTTTGTAGTGAAGAAGGACCACACTGCTCCTTTGATATTGTGGATCAGTCAAGGAAAGCTGCTTCTCTAGTGCTGATCAGACCAATATTCCACTGATTTTTCCTTCCCTTCCTTCCCTTAGCACTGAACCAGGAGGTACTTAGTGCCCATATAAACCAGGACACCTCTTTAGACTTACATGTGGGACATGAAGGACCCACATCTGTGAATCACCCTAAGAGCACAGGGTCTGTAGAGGCATTGTCATAAATCTAGGCAAGGACTATGTGAACCCAGACAAAACTTTGAGCACTACACAGAGCAACGTAGGAAATAACACACTCGGGGTTGGTACAGGGCCCCAGTGCAAGGAGTAAAATGGGATCCCTGGTCCATGTGAGGTTTGCCCAGCCCTTATCTCATCTTTGTAGCCTCTTTCCTGTTCTTGGTGGCCAAGAAGCATTAGTGGAGCTGCACAGGGCATGCGCCTTGTATCTGACCTACTGTGTGTGGAAATTCTGGGCCAATGGTAGTGCTGAAAGATGGCCTTTCTGACAAGGAATTGTCTATCATAGGAGCTCTTGAAAGCATGGCTAGGAAGAGTCAAGGCCAGGGAGGATGCCCAAGCATTGCAACATCCAGATTTGGGTTCAGATCTGAGCCCGTTCCTCCTCCTTTCCAGCATGCAGCACTTGGTTATGTAGCAGGATTCGTATGCTGCACAGGAAGAGGCTGGAGCACTGCAGCAGAAACCAGAAGTAAAAGGTTTATTACAGAGCAAGCAATTGCAGAACTGGTATCTGAAATGCACTAACTCCAGCCTGGCCTGAACTAGCTTCTTTACTAACTTAAATGATTGCATCCTGCTAGCTTTTGATGCCAGAAAGAGACTGTCTCTTTAAATAGAGGAGAAAATTATAGGGGTGAGGTGATCTGATTAGTCTGTAAGATGAGCGGAAATTAGTTATTTTCATCCTTAATCACCCACGGGATGGGCCAATTATCGAGCTGTTAGAGACCTATTAGATGGTTGGGAACTCACCCTTCCTCACCTCCCTCCCATAACCCGGCATGAAATTATTGAAGTCACTCAATTTCACTCTCATTGAAACCCATGAAGGGAGATCTCACAGCTGAGCATAGGGTGTCTGCAGAGGCCTTTTTCTAATTACTAGCAGTACTCCAGCTTCTAGAAATTGGTTTATTGATTTCACCCAAACTGCCTCCCTGAAAATGCAACATTCAGGTTTGCAGGAAAAATTCTATCTATCTGTTTGTCTGTCAGCCTATCTGCTTGTCTATCTATCGTCTCATTTGACTAATCTGGGAGAGACAAACAAACTTTTAACCGCTGTCTGTCTAATCAATGCAACTTGTTTATCTGCTCCTGAACAAACTTTAATTTTACACATGTATTTGCTAATGTGTTCAATGAGTGCTGCTTATGAACAAATTGCAACCTGTGGATTCCCCACTAACTGGATGTCCTAAGTGGTGTTATTTGGTATTGCTATGGTGAACGACAATTGGTCAGATCCATTTACACAGCTTTGGCCTCTTCCTTCTCTGCCTCTGATTGGGTAAGTGTAATTAACAAAATGAAGAAGGCATATGTAAGTCATTGTGTTTTGGGAGAAGGAAAGAATAATTTGGGAAGTGAGGATGAGTGAAATTAGGGTTGATTTTTCTTTCTTGGCAACTGGATTAAAACTTAAGACCCCCCTGCTAGGGAAAAAAGTTCCATGCTGGGATAAGAGCTGAAATAATTTTTTCCCATTGCAGTCATAGAAAGTAATCATCAGAGCTGCTTGCATAGTATCAGTAGCAAAGCTGTGCCTTTGTCATTGCCTGGCTCACCTAGCCACCCATGTTTCATAACCTTTAGCAGGGTGTTGTGCAGGTCTAGCTGCAGAGGATGTAGTTATATGCTCTTATCTGTTCTGCCTGACTACATTTGTGCCAGGCCTCTGTCTGGGCAGCTGTAAACTCTGCTCCTGCTTGGAGCTCTGTGTTGCTATTGGGTGTGAGCAGTGTGAGTTTGGAAAGGTGCTAAAGCTATCTAACAGGATGCTTGAAATTGCCTTGGTGCTGGTTTCAGCAGAAGTTAGAATCCTGCATGGTGGCTGCTAAATACTTTTGAAAATTCCAGTACTTGTCTAGCTGCATCGATGCAGGCTCACATTCCTCAGATGCCCACACGGTTTTGCATAACAGCATTTTCAAATGCATTTGTTGAATATGGCCTGGCAACTTTCACCATTGGCTGTGGCTTGCTGTGACCATTGTGACAAAAAAAGTATTCTGAATTGCTGAGCTAATAGCACAGTTCAATTCTGTAAATTTAGCTGCTTCTTCCCACTAAAGATGCTCTAGGGAATCTGAGACAGCTGTGGATTACCAAAGACCTGTAGGACAGCTGTGCCCTTCTAGAGTGGTATCTTGAGGCTATGTTTGGTATTGTCCCATGGCTCTAGATAACTGTGTCTAAGCAACTCAACTGAGCCCAGCGAGGGGATCTGTAGGGAAAGATAGTGTGGGATTTCTCTGTGTAGCTGCCGTACCTTTCAGCACTGCGGCAGGCAATCTGTAGGCCTCTCCTGCAAGCTTTCCCCTTCATTGCAGGAGCACGTCACCATTCCTCTGCAAACTGGCAGCAGCATGTCCTGGGAGACAGAAAAGTAGCTAGAAAGATGAAGGGATTAAGCCAAAAGGAAGCTTCTGATTCTTTTTAGAAATAAGAAGATTAGTCCTAGCCTGATTCAGTGTGCATGTCCTTTTCTGGATCCAGCTGGAGCAGGGGAAGAGGTTGCCTACCCTTTACAGCCAGCTATGCCACACAGATGTTAGTGTGAGCAGTTTGCCAAAGCAGTGCCCATCAAAACGATCTCACTCAGCTCTAATCTGCTTTGTTTCAACTGCCGTGGGTTAAGGTATGATCACACAAGCAATTTCACTGGCAGATCTGGGAAGCTGGCATCTTCCCCTATGTGTTCAGTAACAGGCAGCTCTGCAGACCCTGCAGACAGCAGCATCTTGAAGTAACACCAGTAGACATCTGTCCTGTCTTACACCTCCAGTCACCAGATGATAGCTCAGTGAGTCACAGACCTTCTACTCATACCGTACAAAGGCCGTAGCCTCTGTCTTTTGTAGGACTTGGGATAAATTCTTATATTATACACAATGAAAATGAAAACAAGAGGAGTGTGTGAGGTTCTTTATTTTTAGTTGAAAGGGCAAAAAGAAACCTGGGCAAATTCTGCTAAATATTTGTGCAACAGATGTGCTTAGTTTAATACACAGTGTTAGAGCTACTGCTAAGGGCAGATTTGGTACAGAAATCTGGGTAATTCTGCACCCTCTACTTGAGACCATAGTTCTGCTTTTACTGCATCTATTCTTTGAGGTTTGGGATGTTTAAAGATCAGAAGTTAGTTTCACTTTTAGCAACCTTTAGGCAGGTTTTGATTGCAATCATACCAATGCCCTCTGAAGGACTGTGAACTGCCTTCAGGGTGGTGCATGTGCAACTGAGATGAGATTGGCCTCTGTCTGCCTTTAGCTGCATCCTGTCTGTGCAAGGGAGAAGGGGAGATCTCTTTTGGTGACTTCCACCATCTTTGCTTAGTCTTTCATTAATTTACAACTTCTGTTCATTTGCAAAACATATTCTACTCTGGATTTACAAGACACTGCATGGACACATGCAGAACCATCACAGCAGGTGTTTATGAACATAAAAGAGAAGGCCAGGCTTGTTTAAACCACTCTTCTGTTGCTGAGTGTGATTTCTAGCTGTTTCACACAGCTCTCCCTTTTCTTTAGTCATCTATATAGTGTGGTAGCTAATGTACTGTGGATAGTACCTTGGGCAAACAAGCATGAGGCTAACTGTAATGATCTGCCACCATCTGTAGAAAGCATTTAGGTACTATGGTTTGGGGTAGCCTGTAAGCACCTGATAAGTACTGCTACTGTGTGTTGGAAGTGATTTGATTGAACTGGCTGTTGCCATTACAGTCAGTTCCTGAGCTGTTAGCTAATCTTTCTTCTTGTGGCATAGCCCTGTCCATGCTTGGCAGGAGCTTCCTACCCCTCCTTGCTCCTGTTCTTTTGGCAGGGTCCTGGGAGCCCCTGTTTCCATGCTTATTTTGCTTGGCAGTTCCTCCTCATCCTCCCACCTGATCTCATCTGGACCAGACCCACAGGCATGAAAATTCAGTCCCTTCTAGCTCCCTGCTTCTGGCCTCTACCAGCTTCTACCTCCCTCGGTTTCCTTGCTCAACAAGTGTCCTAACTGAAGGGCAGCATATCCTTGACCCAGACAAAACAGATGGCATCTCTCTATGTAACATTCAGGCATGAATTTCCCACACAGGCTGAAGGAGAGGTCTCAGACAGGTCTGTTCCCCCTCATTAGCTTTGCCTGACATTGTGCTCCAAGTCATGGGGCACAGGAATGGTTGTGTGGCTATGCAGAGCTGTGCCTCTATCCATTTCATGCCTGAATGTGGCCCTGGCAACACCCATGTCTAGCTTTGTCTGTCCTTATATACAGATCCCATGAGGCTGGGCCTTCTAAGATCCATAATTTAATCACAGAGAGCTGACATGATGCTGAAAGTGATTTGTTTTGTCCATGCTGGCAGTTAAGTCATTGCCAGCAATTGAATCCAAACACAATAAATTTCTAGAGTGTGGACTGTTGATGGGAAAGTATCATGACTGTCATTTCAGCACAGGCACGAACCACATAGCTTTTCACCCCAGCCAGAACTTTGAGCTGGATATCTAATGGGCTGGATAACTAATGTATGACGAAATTCTCCTCTAGTATCACTTCATTGGGTTACGCCTTGGGAAAATTTTGCCTTCTGTTCTTTAGGAGAAAACAGCCTTAAAAGGAAGAGCCTTATGGGGGGAAAAAAGGTGGAACTGTGATTCAGACTATAAAAAGCTGATGATGGGTATCTTTCAAAGCAATTCAGTGCTACAGGAAAGAAGAGCTGGAACAAAGAAGACTCCCTTCCTGCTTCCCTGACCAAAAAAGGATGACAAGGAAATGTTCATAACCCAGAGCTTGTGTTTATTTAAGAGTAGTCTGGGATTTACCTAACTTATTACAGCTTTAGTGCACAGCAGCAGTATTAGCAACAAGGGCATGAAAAGTATTAGATCCAGGCAAATAG
This sequence comes from Syrrhaptes paradoxus, assembly GCA_013400615.1. Lineage (NCBI taxonomy): Eukaryota > Metazoa > Chordata > Aves > Pterocliformes > Pteroclidae > Syrrhaptes > Syrrhaptes paradoxus. Next base: position 138,252 of record VZTO01002289.1, read on the forward strand.
AATGTATCAATCCAAAGTAGCAACAACTGTAAACCTTATCTATTTATTTTTTTAGAGCTATCAGGGGAAAAAATATATCTTTTTTGCAAACCCTTGCCCCCTTCCGCAGTAAACCATAGATTTGGACAGTACATGTCACAGCAGCTTTGCCAAACAGAAATCTGTGGACATGATCATTTCTATGTAACAGGGATATTTTGACACTGCTTTCAAACTCAACTCATTCTGTGATCTTGGACATTCAGACCTCGTTTCAAAGCCCAGTACAGATGACCTTGCAGTTTATGTCTATGAGATATGGATCGGGCTTATATGTGATCCAGTATTTATACTGTGTTGCACCAGGGATTTTACCTGAGAAAGATCTGCAGCATCAGAACTGTTCCTTCTAGAATAATTAGCAGAAAAATATCCTCTGTGAAGAAAATTGATCTCTGACTGTCACAGGAGATGATGTTCTCTGAAGTAAGCTGGACAAAGATAGATGTTTGGCTGGACATCACAGATCTTTCAAGTGAGCATGGTTTCAGCTGAACTTAGTGTTGCAATAGGGGCCAAACAGAGTACTGTGAAGACAGATGGACTAATATTATTGCCTACTAAGTCTGATATAAACAAACTTTCCTTTATCCAGACCCAGACATGCCAATAGGCCTTTTTCCTCACCACCATGGTTTTTGGGCTAAGGAGGACATTCTGTCCTTTCAACTCTTTTTCAGTTCTACAAAACGTATGACAGCGTAACAACATTGACTTCATAGGGTTGCTCATACCTTGCACCTGAATTTAGTGAGAGATGGTGTAGATCTCCTGAGCAGAGCAGGAGGCTGAATGTCAGAAGACTTGGGCTGGATCCCTGTTTTCATCACTGGTCTGCAACATGATCTTGGGTGAGGCCTGTGTTGTCTATTCAATTTATTTCCTGCATCTGTAGATAATGGTCCTTACCCATGGCCAAATAGCCCTTGAAGTGTTGTCCATTGTCAGCGTACTAAATCTTATTTATTAAGCAGCAAGAGGTACCTAACCTCATGGAGGTGTTTTATTAGCTGTGGATTAATTTCTTCACCTGTTGTATTAATCTCTGTGGTTCCTGTGTGCTGCCCAGTGCACAAGCACTCTGCTTCCACTCTGGCATCCAGAAAGAAGTCAGCTCCCCCCTTACATCTCAGCCCTGGGAAGAGCAGCCCTCCACTGCCACATAGTGTTTCTCAGATGGGTGTTCCACCCCATGACTTCCCCGTCCCAAAGGACAATTATTTCTGTCTTTCCCCAAATGCTTCGGCAGTTTTTAATATGCTCTCCATCTCTCNATAGGGGCCAAACAGAGTACTGTGAAGACAGATGGACTAATATTATTGCCTACTAAGTCTGATATAAACAAACTTTCCTTTATCCAGACCCAGACATGCCAATAGGCCTTTTTCCTCACCACCATGGTTTTTGGGCTAAGGAGGACATTCTGTCCTTTCAACTCTTTTTCAGTTCTACAAAACGTATGACAGCGTAACAACATTGACTTCATAGGGTTGCTCATACCTTGCACCTGAATTTAGTGAGAGATGGTGTAGATCTCCTGAGCAGAGCAGGAGGCTGAATGTCAGAAGACTTGGGCTGGATCCCTGTTTTCATCACTGGTCTGCAACATGATCTTGGGTGAGGCCTGTGTTGTCTATTCAATTTATTTCCTGCATCTGTAGATAATGGTCCTTACCCATGGCCAAATAGCCCTTGAAGTGTTGTCCATTGTCANCTTCCTTTTCTTAACACAGCATAAAAAGGAGGAATAACAAAAAGAAAAGGAGAATGTGTCAGGGCACAAAGAAGCCAGAGAGAGTTGCCTACCCCAGCATGGATGTTCTCTCCACTCCCTGTGCACTGAGAAGTTGATTTCTTGTCAGCCAGCCTCTCTGGGTGACCTATGGAGACCTGCCCAGTGACCTATATCCTGTGATATGTTTCTTTCCCCTCCATTTACCTCAGGCTCCCTGGTCAATGGGAGAGGAAAGAGGGGAATGATGTGGCTGGATCTACTGAAGACCCATGCACATGAGGTCCTCTCTTTCCAAGCTGTGGGGAACCTGGCTTGGAAGAAAAGGCAACTGAAGAGCAGGAGCAGAAGGAGTCTAGGGAAAATGCCTTGTAGCCAAGACAAACCTACACTGAGGCTGCAGGTCATCAAAGGGAGGAAGACCCCTGTGTCACTGGCTAGGATGAGGCTTTGCTGGCCCTGTTCAGCAGCCTGATTTCATTCTTTAAAGAGCAGCCTAACCAGATACAGACAACCTAATGCTTCCTGCTTGTTCCTTAATTGGTGTTCAGTACTTCAGCCCATTCCTGTAGTTCGTGTTCTCTCTGCCATCCCGCCTCCTTCCTCTTTGCCTTCCCAGAGAAAAGCCTTAACCTACCAACAGTTTTCATCTTCCTGGGAGGCCCTCCCACCTCAAAACTCAAGCCCAGTAACCCTTTTAAGCTCTTTCTTAAGCTTCTTTACCTAATCCTCCCAGCCAGATGTTCCTCTTAAAAACCTCACACATGTAGATGTCATCTTTTCCCATGGAGACACAAGCCTCTTCCAATTCCTTCTGCCACCTGTTCATGGAGAATTTATCCTTTCTGATGTTAGAAGCCTGGGGTCCCAATATCTTCTGTCTATAGCCTTTGCAATTTAGCTACTAGATTTCTATCAGGACTACAACATAATGTAGTTTCTCTTCCACCAGCAGCTTTGGGAGATTCCTGCCCCCTTTCCTTTTTTCCAGTCTCCCTTTTCTGCACCTCTGCTTCTATCCGTCTTTACTACATTCAGTCAAACGCAGTGTATATAGCCAAGGGAGCAGAAATCTATGGTGCAGTAGTGGGACCTTTTAAAATGCTAATAGAGAGCTTTTTGCTGGTTCCCACCTAACAGCCCTAACTAGCAAGGCTCATCCTTCACTTAGCAAAGCTGGAGACTGTGCGTCTTGCCCTGCACACCGATGTAGTAGAGGTTATTTTCAGTCTTGGGGTTGCTGCCTTGCACCGTGTCCTGTCAGGTGGGTGACTTCCTCAGACTGCCAGGGGCCATGGAGAAGAGCAAGTTGCTACTCTGTGCCTTTTCTAGCTCAGGCTTCTCTCCTGCTGAGATGGAGCATGCAATTTGCTCAGCAACCAAAGATTCAACATAGAGTTTTTTGAAGAGTCTCTGTGGAATTAGTATTGCAAATTGGAGCCTCCCAGGAGGATACACAGCATCACGTTCACCAGCAACAAGATCTCAGCTCCTCGGTACAGAAGGAACCTCATTTAATATATTAAATATTTAATTAATGAACTGAAGCTTTAATGAGGTGGAGATGAAGATGCCAAACAAGATACTGGGACAGGAATAACTCACCTCAGAGATAACAAACAGTTATCTACTATTCTCGCATCTGTGTTTTTTTTTGCTGTCAGCACTGATGCCTGAGGAAGCTCTCCATACCTTTAGGTCTCATTCTGCCTAGTCAAAGGGAGTTGCACAGGTGGGATGCACCCCAGATGTGGGGTGAAAAACTCCTTTATTGCCTCTTTTATTGAGCTAGAATAGATGAAGAAGCTTTGGCTGGGGAGAACAAGAGTGCTATAGCCTCTCTATTGCATGTGGCAGCATAGGAATTGCTAACACAGAGATAAAGATTATATGAAAATTCATGTGGGTAGGGATGCCATTGCTAGATCCATGAAAGATACAGTTTTCTCAAAGAAGGAGAAGCAAGGGGGAAATATTGGGTTGAAGAAGGGTCATGTTTTTTCCTTGCGGGGTCCGTTTTTTTTGTCTTGGATCTACCCAGTGTCATTCGTGCTAAGTTTGGTATGAGTACCAATATGCTACTGGTCTAGGCCAGGTGTTTTGCTAGAGGTGTTGAGAATGGATGTCTTGTGCTCAAGGTTATTCAGTGTGAGAGTGTTCATTTCTCCTCCTTCAAATGGGATGCTGCTGAAATCGTACATGACCACTGGCTGTGGGGTGGGTCAGGCTCTGCTACATGTAGGAGTGAGGGTTGAGGGTCTTCTTCAGGCAAGAAGTGCTGAAAGAAGAGGCCATAGGCAATTCTGGTGACGTGACAGAAGGATACAAGAGCCAAGATAATTCTCACCGTTTCCACTCTGTGCAAGAATTGCTTTAGCTGATCAGCCCCTGTTATGGGAACCTTGGGATTTGGAAAGGAATAATAAAAGATTAATCGAGAAACTCCTGAATGAATTCAATAAAAATGACATATGGAGCATGCACCGTGATGTTTTTATGATTAGGCTGGTATATAATTAGAATGAGGAGATTCTGCCCAACGCTTGGTCAGGTCTGGTGCTCAGAGATCCTTCTGGTTTCAGTGTTTTCTCACAAAGAAAAAAATATAGAGGAAAAGGGAAAGAATGAAAAAGGAGGAGGCAGACCAAATGCTTTGCTCACATCAGGAGAAATCTCTGAGAAAGCTGCTGTATTCAGTTTTCAGAATACAATCTTCCATGCCACAGATTTTGGCTTGACTGACACATCAGCACCCTTGAAACCTGGGGCTGGGATGGAATCCAGGACCCTCTGAATGTGCAGCCTTTCTCTCCTTGCTTCCAACCAGTATTTGAGAGTAGCCAGGTCCAGCATAATGGTTAAAGGGCAATATTAAACACCCCTGTGCACACATCCCAACCTCTGTGGTTGCAGATCCTTTCTCAGGAACAGAGTGTCTAAGCCAGGGCCTCAGCTCAGATCTAAGCCCTCCTTCCCCTGGGTGTCACAGGACATTTTGTTTGGACCTTGATGAAGGCTTTGCAGGACACCATTGCAAAGTCTACCCTCTGCTGGTTCACTTTCACAACCCTCTGTCCAACTTTCCTCAGCCTCTCTCTAATAAATGAGTTTGCTTTGATGCGAGGTGCATTAGGGCCTCCCTGCCCAGCCATGGCAGCTCAGCTCTGTCCCCTGGTCACTTCTCCATGCTGGCACCAGTCACATTCTTGTCAGGTTTGCAGAAGAGCATCTTGCCGCTTTCTTCCCCACTCCCTGCCAGTATCTGCAAATGCACCTCAGCATTTTGCCCTCATCCATCTTTATTGTAACATGGTCCTCGCCTCTCTCAAAGAAATTCAAAGCAAAATCACCCACCCCAAACCAAAATGAAGATAACTGTTAGGCACTCGGTGTACAGAGACCTGCCTGTTATGGTGACATGTATGGTATCATTGCCTCCTTCTTCCCTATCTGTCTCTAGCCACCCACTCTCTTGCCTTATATTTAGATTTTCCTTTAGGCAAAGACTGTCTTTTTGTTCTCTGCTTGTACAGCACCAGGTGGAATGGGACCTTGCTCCATACTTGATGGATCAGAGAGTGTTGCAGCTTTTGTGATAATAAGTGATAATAAAAGTATTGACTGATTCACAGCATGAGGCTGTGATGAAATGATGGAAGGTTATGTTACACCTTTTATCTTAGAAAGAAAAAAAAAAGGAGAGATGCAAGATCATGTGGATTTAGTTTCTTTTTTCTTTTTTTTTCTTCTTTTTTCTGAGGTGGATGGAGTTCTTCAGGTGTGTTATAGAGCCCTAAGGATCCATACTTTTTCACCCTACATTAGTATCGTGCCACCTTTTCCTTAAGGTCATGCATGGGGTAAAATTCCTCTAGAAGATCTACTTCTACCCATTTGGGGTGTTCACAGGTACTGTGCCTTGTTCTTTATCAGATATGGATCTGGCCTGTGGGTGACATGTCCACGTTGGAGCCAGAGGTGTGATTTCAGGACGGATAGAAATAACCACCCTGGCTAGATTAAGTCAGCAGTGGTGAACTTCATGAATGCCAGTGTGGGCAAGCAGTTTATTTACATAGCTTCTCAGCTGGACTTACATAGGCTACTTCTAACTTTATTCCTACTCGTATCAACAGCATATGAGATCAAGCTAGCTCATGTATGTCCATGCTTCCTACAACTTACCCTGCAAGTTAACTGCCACGATGATGCACCCTGTGTGAAAGAGAAAAGGAGGTTTTACCAAGTCTTTCAGCTTCCAGAACTTCCCCAGGCATGAGATTTCCTAGGGGAATAATTCTCCAAGGGAAAACATATTTTTCTTTACTATCTCAAATATAATACAGCAACATTTGACAGCTTTAAAATGTTAGAATCTGAACAGAATGTTTTGACTTGGATTGGTTCAAACATTTGCACTTACTGAAATGAATCAGAGCATTTTGCTGTACATTTATTTGACAACAAGTGGCACCTGCCCATGGGGCTGAGGTGTTTCATGGGAGTTGTAGTTTGGATGCCTTGTTCATATGGCTCTCTCATGGACTGGTCTGCTTGTCTGAAGCATATTTCTATTAATATACCACAAATCTGCTTCAACTGAGCCGAATAGGGTAGGGTGAAAGTCAGAGAGCAGCCAGACATTATGGAAGATCAGTTCCAGCACAGGCAAAAAAAAAAAAAAAAAAGGCTGTGAAACATTTGCTATAACACTCCACAATGAAATGTGCAGTTTCAAGGAATGTCAAAAGTTGTTGTTTGGATTGGCAAAGTGGAAAAATGTCTGTATTTCCGGTTGTGATTTCAAAAAATTAGTTCCTTTGTAAAAGTATGTATTAATTAAGCTTTTCATATCAACAAATTGTGGTATTTTTCATGGGCTATACCACCCAGTTCTATTCTTAGCTAACATAAGAGCTCAGTTTCACAGTAAGTGTAATAGGATTGATTCAGTCTCAGCCACCCCAGGGGTGGAGCTAACCCAATGATTAGTGACACAATTAATAAATTTTACCCTAGTTGCATGAAAAATACATGTTTCTTTATTATTTTCTATTTTTTTTTCATTTTTTACATTCTGAGAAGTATTTTTTTTCACTGGAATTTGAAAATCATTTGTGATGGGCAGAGAATAGACCTACTTTCTTTACAAGCAGTGTAACCCCAGCCTTCTTATATAGTTCGTAGCAGCAAAATTAAGAAAAATAAAGCATCTTCCTTTTAATAAAATATCTTGGGTGAGGGGGATGACCCAAACTTTTTGCTCTTTCTGTCTGCAATGCTGCCACCTCTAGATTGGTGCACCTACTGCTAAGCAACAGAGCACAGCACACCAGCATGCTAGTAGAGCAATGAAAACTAGTGTCTCCCCCAGCTGACATTGCAGGAGAGCTTAGAGAGGGATGAATTATTACCTCTGGAATTTGACTGGGATGTGTAGGCTAAAATCTGAGGGAAAGCAAGCCAGGAGATCATAAATGACAGCAGGTAGGCAAGCTCTAAATTATGTTTTTCTTCTGAAGTAAGATACCTTTTGGGGATCCCTTAGAGACACAGTCACATACGGGGGCAGCCCTGCGCATACTGAGTGGGGCTGCTCTGAGCCTGTGATTAGAATGCACCTATTTAATCCTCTGAAGCTGCTGGATTAGGGTACAGCACTCTGATTTATTTTTTGTCTGTTTGGGCTGTGTACACACTGTGTAGAGGAATTTGGATCTAATCTTTGCCATCATTATAATTAATTAGATGCTATTCTCCAGCATGTAATGGTGTGATAGAGCCCTTATGTGGATCTGTGTGTTCCTCGCATGCTCTGCCGCAAGAAGAGATGTGCTAAGGAGATATTTGTTAATTAATTGTTTAGTTCATCAAAACACCACGCTGGGCCAAATGCAACCCTGGTGTTATGCTGTTGATTTTAGCTGCCTGGCACCCAATGAAGTTTTTCTCCCTTTCATTTACCTTCTGAAGTTTTTTTTTGGATTGTGCTGCAACTGGCAGCTAGATGTGCATTTGTCCACATGAGCCAGTGGCAGGCAAGAAGGGAAGGCCATCAGACAGCTATGTGCTAGGCTATTGGTTCAGTTGTGTTATTCTTCTCTGAAGAAAGCTTCAGAGGGAAGGAGGGATGGAAGAATGGAAAGAGCTTTTGCACACACAGAACACCAAGTTGATGAAGAAGCTGAACCTCAAAGGGAAGCAGTGAGTTCCTAGGAACCAGACAGACATTCGCCAATGACGCTGTGATTCCTGGTCACTAACTGTAGTAGTCCAGTAAGCAGATACTCCTATGCCTACAACTGATCTTCCTCTGGGTGGACAAGTGTCCCATTTGCCCGTGCATGTGTGGGTTGTGGCCAGGAATACCTGAAGATGTAGATTAGTCATTCAATGTTGTGTGTGAATGTTTGTTACTGAGCCTGTGTAGAAGTCTGTCAGGAACAGATTTGTGTTGATGTGTTGCTATAAACCAGTAGCCATACAGAGGGTGGAAGCAAGGACAGGTAGCCTGGGAACAATACAGAGATACTGTCCGCGAAGCCAGAGATCAGGTTAGGAAAGCTAAAGCCCTAACAGAATTAAATATGGCCAAGGACATTAAGGGTAACAGGAAGAATTTCTATAGGTATGTCAGCGATAAAAGGAGGACTAGGGAAACTGTGGGCCCCCTCCAGAAGAAAGCAGGAGACCTAGTGACCCAGGATGTAGAGAAGGCTGAGGTAC
>VZTO01002289.1:147381-158885 GCA_013400615.1 Syrrhaptes paradoxus
TGGTGAGATACTGGAACAGGTTGCCCAGGGAAGCTGTGGATGCCCCATCCCTGGAGATGTTCAAGGCCAGGCTGGATGAGGCTTTGAGCAACCTGGTCTAGTGGAGGGTGTCCCTGCCCATGGCAGGGGGCTTGGAACTTGATGATTTTTAAGGTCCTTTCCAACCCAAACCATTCTATGATTCTATGATTCTATTACTGTGTTGAGAAGGCAAACGTGCATCTTGCTGAGAGCGTGTGATGGTGTGTGAGGTCTATCATGCAGAGCATGGGTAGCCTGTATTGGGAGTGCGGCTGCAGGCCTGCATGCCTGGAATTGTCTGTGCATGTGGAAATGACTTCATGTCTACAGATGTTTTTATTCACATTTGATTTTCTGTTAAAATATGTATCGTGGTTTTTAACCACTGGCTAGTAGCCAAACAGCACAACAACCGCTCACTCACTTCCTACCCCCTCCACCCAGAGGTGGAGCAAAGAATTAAAGGGGGGAAGGGAAGAGAGACTCATGGGTTGAGATAAGAACAATTAAATCACTAAACCACAATAATGTTGAAAATAATTATAACGATGATAATAATAGTAATATATACAAATATACAAATATACAAATGAGTGATACACAATGATACTGCTCTCCACCTGATGACCGAGACTCAGGCTGTTCCCAGCTAACCATTCCAGAGCAGGGAGAGTCCTGAAATAGCAATTGCAGAATGGAGATAAGAGCCCGAGCGCCTGAGAGCCTGAGATGACCCTCAGAGAGGGAGCAAGAGAGAGTACTTCCAGACAGAGCCTCATCTATATACTGGGCATGATGTGCATGATATGGAATATACCATTGGCCACTTTGGGTCTCAATCCTAAACCTAATGTTGAATCCTAAGCCTGTAATTGTGGGCTGTGCTCCCTCCCAGCTTCTCCTGCACCTGCAGACACTGCCACAGCAGAGAAGCTGAAAAGGCCATGACTGTCCTGGAAGAAACTACAAACATCAATATGTTATCAACCTTCTCCTCAGCACAAATCCAAAACACAGACTCATACTAGGTACTATGAAGAAAGTTTACTCTGTCTCAGCTGAAACCAGGACAAACTGTCAGGGTGCAAATCTGGGTATTGACTGCCTTCACTTTGGATGTTTCATTGAGTGTCTCTAGTCACCTGTTTGCCCATGCAACACGTGTACAGGGATACCACAGGTAGTACATTCGTTGCTGTACACATGTGATGGGTGTGTTGTGCTCAGTACTCCTGTGATTACACTGTGATTACAGTGCGCTGTAAGCACTGTAAGCACTCAGTCTCACAGGTCCATGTGTACATGTGGAAGAGATATACTCTTCCTTTCAATAGCAAACAAGATCTTTAATTGCCCTTTCATTCTCATCTTCTGCCTGTTTCCTGTGACCCATGTTCCTCTGACTTCTAGTTACTTGTCTATAGCCAGTTATGGCTGGATTTTCTTCCAAGCATGTCGACCTTTGTGGTAGACTGACAGAAGAGCACACTGTACATATCAACAGATGGATTTGCCTTGCCTAGGTTCAAATCTGAGTGGAGCATCAGTGGGCGCAAGGTATCAGCTCCCAGGAGAACTCAAACACTCACTGCTGACCTTTTCATGTCTGCATAGCTGTGAAGGTTTTGAATAGAGGTAGTAACCTGTGCTAACAAATGTCCATTTTTGCTGGGACAATTGTCTTAGACATCAGTGGATTTAGGCTAAGACTTCAATGCACTTAGGCTAGGGTTGAGCCCAGCCCCTGGATCTTTTCTGCCTCTGCTTCAGAGCATACTGTGGAGGCAGCTTTTCTAATGATGATTCTCACACAGCTGTATTCTCCATTCATATTTCGCATCAGGTCAGGGGCAGCAGTTCCGGCACTTGTATTATGAATCTCAAATTGAGGGAGAGCTACATCTTTCCAAGAAAGGGCAGCACAATCACCTGTTTCTACAAAGAACTCTAAGACGGGGAAAAAAGGAAAGAAAAGGAAAGACACAGAAGTCTCGTTCTTTTATGCTCTGTCTTCTTTGCAGTTTTCTTTGCAAAGGTCAAAGAGTTGTCTCAAGAAATGGGGAATTCTCTGAATCCTTTAAATGCTAGTCCCTTTTCTTCTTAAAGTGGCCTAATTCCAGGGAGCTTAAGGTCTAACAAGGGGTTTTATCCTATCTCTCTCTCTCTCAGCAGGTTTGATGGCACTCAGATTGCTCATTTGTATTTTCTTTTGTGAGACAAAGCACTTTGGTTTCTCGGAGCTCTTCCAGCTGTCATACATGTTCTTTTCTCTGCCTGACTGGAAGACAACATTCCTAGAAAGGTAGCTGGCAGGTGAAATCTTTTCACTTTAAGTATGAGAAAAGAGGTCATCAAAATGTACTGAGTTAAGCTTTGTTTGAACATCCCTGAGGTGTGAAGATCTGCTGTCAGAGGGTGCTGACCAGTCCAGCGTGCCTCTTTTACTGCACGAGATGCTGCAGCCCTTCCCCCCATTATAGCCATAGCTCTCTTGCTAGCGCTTTTACTGCGCTTCAGCAGGGGCAGCTAGTTTTCTTCTGCCCATGAGGCTTATGCATTCCTCCAGTAGAGATCCCCAACTGAGGCCCATTCCTGCCTTTCCATTGATCATTTGTCCCTGGTCATAGCAAAGCTAGCAAGATGCTAGAAGGTAGAGATGTCTGAGTTTCTGGGGTCCTTCCCAGATGCTTGGGAAGAGACAGCATAAAACACATTTTTTCTCTTGTCTTTACACTGGGTCAGTCCCCAGAGCCAGAAGGTTCAACCTTGCAAATAGAACAGGCAAAACTCCTTAATAAGCAGTAAAAGAGGTGGTGCAGGGTCAGGGATGAGGAGAGAAGTGAAAAGTGAAAAAGTGTGGATATGTTTGGCCCAAATCTGGCAAAGAGTTTTAGCAAAAAAGACCCAACACACCAAACACCCAGAAAACCGAGGGAGAGAAGAGAGATAAGAAGAATTATTGTAAATGTCAAAGCATCTTGGTTTTGACTGTAGTGTTTAATTTCTGAAACACTCAAATGCTTAATTTTTATGTTCTTTTCACAGAAATAGCTTTGTTTTTTGAAATGGCATTAACATTGATCTAAATTAAAAAGAAAAGATTAGGCAACAGCTTGAATAACCCAGAGAAGAAATAAAACATTGTGTTTGGATTGACCGAATTTGAGGCTGGCCCAAGATGAAATGTTTGTAATTTATTTTTATGTTGCTGAAAACCTTTACAAAGTTTGTTTCTGTTTCAATCAAACCTGTTGTTTTTTTTACTGGGTTTTCACTGAGACACTGCAACAAACAAGCCAAATCCTTCTCTGTTCCATTTGACCCCTGCCTCTTCCAGCTTCTCTTCATTCAAGCAGGAAGAGATGGGCAAACTAAAGTATCCTAAAAGTGTCAGACTTGAGATGTACCAGCTCCCAGGTCCAAATCCCCTTGGCTCATTCCTGAGGTATGTATGTCTCTGATGATGCAAGGCCTATTAAGAAAAGACTGTATCCTCAAGACATCCTTTCCATAAGTGACATACTGTCTCCAAGATTTTTATAGGACAGCACTAATTTTTCATAATGAGACACAGTAGGCTCCAACACTTTAATAGACTTGTCAAAACTTATGTATTCAGAGTGAAATTAGTTCATTTGGTTCCTGTCTCTCACTCGCCTGTTGTGGTGCTGTGAGGATGCAGGCATGCAGTGCAATGACCCTCTGCTGCTCCAGAAGGACATGCCCAAAGGTAGCCAGGGGCTACAGGAAGCCAGGAGGTGCCGGGGGGCTACAGAGTGCTGCCAGGAAGCCAAGGAGCACATGCAGCTGCTGGGATCCTGCAAACAGCAGAGTCTGTGCAGTGACTGTTGCAAAATGACCCAGGATCCCCTGTCCATGTCACCTGTACTCCTTTGTCATGTCATCCAGTGCATGCATGTCTGTGGGAGCTGTGTGTGCAGCTCAAAACAGGGATGGGAGGGGAGGTCCCTTGGTCTGGGACCTTGCTCAGCTTTGCCCAGTGATAGTGTCCCTCACTGTTCCTCTCCCCTGTGGATGGTCCCTCCAGAGGTGACTGCTCCCACCACCTCTCTTTCTTGAGGCAGGACCTTCCCAGCACAGTCCAGTGGGGCAGCCCTAGCTCAGGATTTACAACAAGCACTTGGAGTGGGGCTTCACTGCTCACCTCCTGTTCTGAGCTGGACTTGCTCCTGCCAACAGCAAAGGCTCAGTGGCAGCTAGTCTGGGAGGCCTTATTAACCTGGAGAGGAGGATCTAACTATGTGCAGGCAGGCACATTGCTTGGAGGAATTGTGCAAGGTCAATGTTGGGAAGTTTTGCAGGCTCTGGCGTGTCACCACAGCAAGCAGCTGAGGGTGGCAGCATTATGGCTGAGAAACCTGCTACCCTCCTCATGCTGAGATGCTTGTTGTGATAAAATCCCTCACCTTTTAGAAGGAATAATTCTAAAAGAAAAAAGATTTCCATTATATCACCAACACGTTGCAGGCTGGCCCAAGAGTGGTATTCCTCAACAGAGTCCGTGTTGCTCACCATTAGTAATTCACAGCAGCAATGCTCCTGAGAGACTCAATCCTGAGCAGACAAGAGGTGGGGAAGGTAAGCTTGCCCTTCCCAGCTCTGCTGGGACTTGCTGTGCATGCCTTTAAGTCACCTAATCTCTGGGGGCCACTGGTGAGAGATATTCATCTAACACCATAGAATATTCTGAGATCAAGGAAGGAGAGAGGGACCAAAATAAGAAGGGAAGATAAAAATGGCTCTCACTGGGGCTCCTAAGCACCCCAAAATCATGCTCTTTTTCAGTTTTCTCTTGCGTGCTGATGATCAGTCCCCTGCCACTCATCCCTCTCAGGTTTCCTTGGTCCTGGCACAAGTACATATCCTGCCCCTATAGCAGCAGAGCACAGCAACATGTGTTGGCACATGCATGTGCCACCTCTGTGTGCGTGCGGTGAGGAAACCTGTGCAATGGTGTTTGTGCTGTGGGCACCTTGCACCTGGTCTCAGGTGAATGCCAGTCAAAAAATCTTGCCAGTCCCTGCCTAACAGATGGCACAGAGGAAGAGCTTGCCTGCCTTATTAACAGTCCACTTATCTGGAATCTGCTTACTGAGCAGAAACCGCTCCATAAATCCTCCCGCAATTTGCATTCCTCTTCGCTGTCACTCATTACCACTGACCTCACTTCTTTGCTGGAGCTGATCAGCCTCCCACCGTCCTGCCTGCAAGACGCCTCTCCATTACCACAACCTATTAGCAGTGGCAGCAGCAGTGCCTCCACGAATGAATGCACTACTGCTGAGTCAGGAAACATTCCCAACTCAATTCCTCTCTCTTTGTTCCCTCCCCAGGCCCCGGGAAGGAGGCAGTGACAGTGTGTGCAGCTCAATTGCTCTCCCTTGCGTGTTTCAAGGCCAGGTTCTACATCCTGGGGAGCTCAGCAGGGTCATTACTGGACTTGCGCTCTTGCAGGCACGGGTGGGAAATGAGGTGCATCAGCTGGAAGCATCTGAAACCAGAAGTGCTTGCTAATCAGCTGTGACGTTTCTCAATTAGCAGCTCACCCACTCAGTGCATGTGGATGCAGGTTTCTAGTTTAATACCTGTCTCCTCAGTCTGTGGTAAGAGTGCCTCTTCTGCTTCTTTTCTTGGGAGCAGAGGAGAAGCAAATACCTACAGGCACACACACCCCTCACCACAGTCACAGGCTGAGAGGCTGCATGAGGAGGCAGAAGCAGCTCAGCCTGCTTTGCTGTGTTCACCCATCTCAGATTCAAGCAGTTGTTCGTGCTAGGGGCTTGTGATGGGCAGGTCAGGGACAAAGAAAGCAAGGATTCATGTTAGTGCACTCTTTCCTGTGTACCAGGGCAGTTGGAAATGTGGGTGCTCATGCCACCTCCTCTTTCCTTGCCAAAGACCTAGCAGCACCAGATGAGGGCTAAGATCCCAGCCAGAGGATGCAAAAGCATGGCCATGCTCCAGCCCTTTGGTCCTGCTCGGTGCTGCGGTGAAGGGCTGAAAAGGGTCTTAGGTTGTATATTGAACTTGTTACACTATCCCTTTGGTAGCATGCTGGGGCTCCCATAGCAAAGCACCACACCAGATGTTTCCCAGAGCTTCAAAATGGTCATGTAATGCTCTTGTTTTTCAGTTCTCAGGTCAGGGTTGAAATCATGGCCAGAGTGGCTGGTGCTATGCACTGACTTGAGGGCCTCAGTACAGAGCATGTTGGAGGAAAGGACCTGGGTGTTTCATTTAAATCCAGTTGTGATTCCATAAGTTTTAGAAACTGAAACATGATTTTCAGGTGAGTTCTCTGGTCTCTGATTTCCTGTAAAGGTCCAAATGCATTGTGAGTTGTATGGAAATAGCTTATATTACCTTTACTCTGTGAACAAGCATTCATTCTGTAATGTGAGGGAGGGTTTTATTTTAGTAGGAATGGAGGAAGGGGTGTGAGCAGAGAAAAAGCCTCCTAGAATTCCCCAAGCTCTTTTCCCTTTGGCCCAAGCAAGCAAAGCCTTTCTTTGCAGGGGGAGAAACATGTTTACTTAGTATAGCAGAGGGACCAAGATGCAGCATCATTAAAACACAGCTCACGTATAGCCGGGGGTTTCATATATAGCTCTTTTTTTTTTTTTTTTTTTTTTTTTTNNNAAACTTCCCAGGATAAAAGGAAAAAAAAAGAAAAAAAAAAAAAAAAAAAAAAAAAGAGAAGAAAAGGAAGGAAGTGAATTGCTTAATGGAGGTGCTCTGACTGCGTATTTAATACACTGATTTTATTGAATAGAAGGTGAAAAAGTGCACCTTGTTTGTTGCTTGCCTGTCAACCCATGGCAAGAAGGCATCCTTTCCCCTGGCTGGTGCCTTTTATTAGTCAATGGTTTCCAGAGTGTAATTATACTGTAGATCTGAGATGCATTATACACACAATTACAATTCCCCAGCCGAGCCTGTTATTTATTAACTGGGGAGATATTTGTTCAATTGTTTTGGAGGGCTAAGGTTTCCTTTTGTTTCTTTCTCTTTCTTTTTCTTCCCTCCTCTTTAAACTGCAACACAGATCCTTGCAAAGGTCTGTCCTTTGTGGCTCAGCAGGAGCAGAGTGAATGGCCCATTCTCTGTTAGCCCACCATGTCACCTAAAAGCCTTGGCAAGAGAAGCTGCAGTGCAGGGCTGCATTTGCAGAGGCAGAGCAGAAAGCACTCAAAGCTCACATGGAAAGTTTTGTTTTCTGGGATCCTGGTTTGCTTTCACGCAAGGAAAGTGACCACTGGGCTTTACACAGCCCCTGTAGGGGACTGTTTGTGGCTAAAAGGCTAGTGTAGCCTTGCCAAATCTATTGCTTCCTGTGGATTTGTGCAAGTCAGAGAATCCTGTGTTTATGTTCAGTTCGGCTTTGCCACACCTGGATACCCATCCAAAGCCTATTTTGACTTCTTGAGAATTGAAGCTGCTTGAGAGCATCCCTTATTAAATTAGAAAATAGACCTTGGCCTAACAGTTGAAAACTGGATTTTAGGTGTCCTTCAGGGCAAACAGCATCTCTTTACAGATTTTGAGGGTCACTCTGGACGTGCAGGAAGAACATCTCAGCTCACATTGAACCCAAAAGACAAAGGAGAATGGCAACAGAAATATAAATATAAGGTTACTGGTTTAGCCGAGTATTTTAGGGCCATAGAGTATAAAGTAATTGGCCACCAGTCATTCAGAGCAAGGGTCCACCTTGCCTCATCCTGTCCTGTCTCTGACAGCAGCTGGTAGCAGCAGAGTAGAGACAGAATATAAAAGCTTTGCAGCCACTCTCTCCTCAGAAATATGTTTCCTGAAATGTAGTGAACTCTGTTAAAAATGCATCCCATCCATCTATCATCCCAGGTGCTGTCCTGCCGGGATTTTTCCATTTCCACAATATCCTCGTTTTAATAAGGTGACCAGAACAGAGTGAGAATCATTTCCTTGTTATTAATTATTACCATGACTGCTGTACGGCAGTGTGCTCAAGGGTGCAGAGCTCTAATCCCCAAGAACCTCCTCCTGAAGGACATTTTCTCTTTCACACTCCTAACCACTGGTATGTCAGACCTGCCCCTCTGTCTTTTCTCTCAAGCTGTGCTTCAGCTCTTCTCCCCCTGACCCCGCATAACCAGCTGCTGTGCCCCCAGCTCCTCCTGGCATGTGCTTTATCCCTTCTTTAGCCTCTGTCTGTATGGGAACATTCTTCTAATATGACTGGGTAGGTAAATTTAAAGTGATAAGGTTTACAGGTATAATCCTTGCTCAGGGTGCAATTTTTTTGGCTATTACAGTAGCCTATTTTAGGTTAGCTGATGTCACTTGGGAAGGTGTTTGCAATACCCCAGGCCTCTGCCCCTAAGCCCTCTTTTCTCATGTGGGGATAATGGTGTTCATGCTGGGATTCATTCTGCTAAGTCGTACATCTACATCCCCACTAACTTCACTGTCAGAGCTTTCTCTTGCAGGCAAGACCTCAGATGGCACTTGGGGTTCTTGTTTCAATGTGGCTAACAGCTAATGTTTCAGCTCTTGGGTTTGGCAGGTATTACTGTCACCACAGCCACCATCTGCTGCCTCCTCCACTCTTCTGCTAGATGTATCTGCTTCTGGAACTAAAAAAGCAGATAGGTGGCATATCTGCTCTCCAGCCACTGCAGCTGGCAGCCCAAGATGCCAGGAGAAGCTGATGGCAAAGGTGGGCTTGGGCTGCCGCTGTGTATGGCAGCAGCTAAAGTCCAGGCAAGTTCTTCTGCAGGCAGTGGTGGTAAGTAGACTGACTTGGGAGCAGGCAGTGAGGAGGAGGTGACTTCTGAGACCACTGCAGTGGCTTGCTTATGTGCACCTGCATCAGATTCCCGCAACACTTTCTGCTGTTAGCTTACAGACATCCTGGCAGTATTTTCTCCTGGAAAGGAAGGACAGTAGCTAATCTGAGAGAAAAGCTCAAGAGAAACAAAGCAGTTCTTGTTTTCACATGATTAAGGAGCTGGGATCCAGTACTAGTTTGTACTTTTTGAAAGTGTCTCCATCTTCAGAAGCCTTTTGCACCTATGCTGTTACGATGAGTTAAAAGCCTAAGTTTTTTTCCTAACAAAGACATGGTCTGCTGGGTGTTGTGTTTTGCTTGCTTCCATTTACACTGACAATATGGTTGAAAGGGAAGCAATAGGAGACCCTGCTATTTGGAAACAGCATCTGTATTTTACTCCTTTTCATTAAGTGAAATGCAATGTCCATAAACTACATTGTGCACAAAGGTGTCTTTCACACCCTGATGCATAGCAGAGCATGGTGTCGATTACAGCCCTCACATCTATTGGTTTTCTCTGCCAGGCTAAATCCAGTTGCAAAAAATGATAGAAATAACTTTTAAAGGTCTTCGTTTCAAGTCCCAATACCTGCCCTATGTCTGAAATATTGTAAAGATGAGACACTGGGTGAAATGTGATGTGTGCACAGCATATACTATTTAAGATAGTGAAACCCAAAGAAATATGAGAAAAAAAGGACTGAATTTCAATTGGCATCTTTAAGTGTCTACTTTGTAACAGTTTCAAAATCTTCAACTGAAAGAATCATGTAACAAATCCATTTGACCCAGGCGCCAATTTTGAAAATTTAATTCAGTAACTGTACATAAACCAGTGGAAATCTCCATACCTAATCTAAGCCCTGGAGCAATTCTGGTGGCTATATACTGGATCTCACAAAACTTTAAGACTGAAATTAAGATTTAGGACTAGAATTAAGACTGCTAGTCAGTGCATTCAACCAGACATAAAGAACAAGGAAAGAAATGGTTAAATTAGTAAGTATTTACATTTTAATTTTCTTTTGCCAGTCTCTGTCACTTTCTGTCTGTCACCTGCAGCAGATACAGTTGTATCTCAGCTGAAAACACAGATAGTGCAAGTTCATTTTGTATATGTTTATTTGTTAGGCATCCATTTGTTTGCATGAGTTATATGGCTTTCATCAATTACACCCTATGTGGTTCATTATATGAGATGATTTTGCAGTAGCATAAGAGCATGAACTGTGGTGTGATTCCTAATAGTAGCTGGGGGATATGTTCCTGCTACTATTCAGAGAAAATTACGGGAGTGGGGAAACCTGCACCATTATTGTTTTTTGTAATTGTTGGGCTACATGATAGTAGTTCCTGTGTAGAAATTACAGAAGTAATAAGGTGTTTTAGGGCTAGAGTCTGAGTTTTAGATTGGAGACTCCACCGCTCAGGGTGTAATGCAGAGGTCTTCCAAGAGCAGGCGGGCTATGGTTTTCATGGAAGACATTTTGCTTTTGTTACAAAAATGCTGCTTCTCATTTCCTTTTGGAGGCTTGCTATTAGAATGACTCCCTGAATAGCAATTACAGGAGAGCTGGAAAAGTTTATAATTTTTGATTCAATGCAACCACTTCACTAGTATTAAACATTCTTATAGAAATGCCACTATGTACTGCATATACAATTATTAATTTGTCTGTGACCAAATCAGCAACAATGTTCTTAGACACATGTATCTTAGGAAGGGGAAGGTGATGACTAATTAGCATTAGGAGTATGATCAAGGGTTTATATCTTGTAGTGTCCTAGATCAAAGATGATGTGGGCTTGGTGTTCTCAGCTTGGATCCCTATGGGCATGCATCTACGCTAGGAAGCCACACTAAAATCTGGCATAATTCAATATGATTAGCTGTTCAAGCAAGAGCTGGTTTAATAGGCAAGGGTCTCAGAAAAGCGGAGCCAGAGGCTTCAAATTCAGGATAAGAGGCAGAACTGTGTGAGGGGAGCTCAGGCTTGAATAATAAGGGAAAAGGAAGGAAAACAGGCAAAGCTGTGAATGGGAACTCCAGCTCTGGGATAGAGGGGGAGCTGAGAAGCAGGAGTAAGGGGTACTGGGATCAGGGTGGGTACTGGGACACAGGGATGCAAAGGCAGTGGGGAGAAGGAGGACTGCAAATCAAAGCAGAGCTGACTGCACTCTAATTAATGGTACAAATTTTAAGGGGTGTGAAGTCATCTCAACACCAGCTCACTAGATGTATGGGATTAGTTTGTATAATAATGAAAGGGTAATAACCGGCATTTAATTGATATGGTTGGTGAACTAGCTGACCCTTCAGCCCAGTGGGCATTTAGATAACACTCAGAACTACATTGAGGCTATCTGTTCTGTATTTGGGGGGACGAGAAGGGGGATGGGATGGGGAAAGGTGAGAATCACAGAATCACAGAATCACAGAATGTTAGGGATTGGAAGGGACCTCGAAAGATCATCTAGTCCAATCCCCCTGCCGGAGCAGGAACACCTAGATCAGATTGCACAGGAACGCATCCAGGCGGGCTTTGAATGTCTCCAGAGAAGGAGACTCCACCACCTCTCTGGGCAGCCTGTTCCAGTGCTCTGTCACCCTCACTGTAAAGAAGTTTTTTCTCATGTTCAAGTGGAACCT
>VZTO01002289.1:160057-207780 GCA_013400615.1 Syrrhaptes paradoxus
AGAGACAAAGAAGGCATTCAGTAACTCTGCCTTCTCTGTATCCTCTGTCACCAGAGCACCCACCTCATTCATCAGTGGGCCTACATTGCCTCTGGTGTTAGCCTTATCTGCAATGTATTTGAAGAAGCCCTTTCTATTATCCTTGACCCCTCTAGCAAGGGAGAGTGGCAAGAAACATTTAATGAAAAGGAAAACATAGTAATTACATGCTGCATTCTCTTGTTTCCCCTGACATCTTAAATCAGGAGTGGGGATCTTTGGTATCCAGCACTGTCTTTGTGCTTGAGACCAGCACTGTGTCCAGCTTAGCATCTTGCCGTGTGACAGAGTCCAGTATCAGGTGCCTGAGGAGGTACAAGAAAGCCCACAAAGCACAGGTCTGGCTGCCTAAATTCAGACTGCCTTTCTCCACTGACTGCCTAAGGACACCCCCAGATAGGTGAGCTGTTCTGTAGCCATTCCAGCTGCCTCTCCAGAAGGGCAGGGCTCTCCCATGAGAGCTCATCCACCTATCCTGTACAGACATCTCAGCAATCCTGGAGCATCTCAGATAGTACTACATCCTGATGTTTGTATACTTGAATCACTCCCCAGATGGCTGCAGGGTTCATTCCTGTTGTTCCAGGTCCAGAAAAATATCTCATCACTCTACTCCTCTTTTTTAGTTCCTAGCTCCCCTTGGACCAGTTAAGGTCCTTAAGGCTTTCTAGGATTGGGGTGATATGGAACAAATGTCCCAAGTGGCACATCTTCCTGCGCCTTCTCCCTAGCTGACAGTTTTCCTTCATCACAGTGTCCCTCTGTGAATTGTGACTCGCTGTCACAGTGCACCAGCAAGGGTGGCACTGCTCAGGCACTGGTTCCCACCTGGCTGTGTAGTCCTGAAGGATCCATCCATGGAGAACTCCAGGGTCCCAAGCAATTTTTTCACCTCTTAGACAAAATCTGATGGAATTGTTAGGAATCTACTTAAGGACTGACTAAAAAAGGAAGGTCACATCATGCTGTTCAGAGGTTTAACCTGGCTTGTGAGAGAAGCTGGGATCTAACGTTGGGAAGCTGGGTTTTTTTCTGCTCTGCTTTATGTTTTCGGCATTAACTTGATGTATCTAATTGATATCATCTGAAGTAGTGACCAGAGTGCCTTCAAAATCTTCTGTGGAGATAAAAACTGTCAGTGCCTCTGCCCTGCTTGAGACTGACACTGTAATACTCTCTTCAATTAGTCATTTTATTCTAAAACATACCTGTTTGTTAACTGTTGTCATTCTTAGCAGCACTTTGCATCTTGCCCCACAGAGTTCAGTGGTGCTATGTACAGCACAGTGAAGTCTTACTCATTGAGTGGGCTTTTTGGAAGCAGATGAGTGGAACTGGAAGAGCAATGGTAATTAAAATTGACAGAAAGGAGAAGGCTGAAGCTTCTAAGCCACTCAGGCTCCTTTGAACTTCCCACAATAACAAGGGTAGTAGGACTGGTCCCTGTGCAAGTGTGTCAAGTTGTAAAGGTTCCTGCAACAGCAGTCATGTTCCACTGTCAACATTTTAGCATGTGCCTGCAAACATTTCTCAGCGCATTTGCATGTGCACACAAACACAAAGCAAATAAATTAACTATTAAAATATTAAAATAAGGAATAATAATCCTACTGATTGTAGGACTTGGTAACTCGTGTTACAGCCTGTCCTCGTTTTGTCTGTGACAGAGTTAACTTTCTTCATAGTAGCTAGTATGAGGCTATGTTTTGGCTTTGTGCTGAGAAGAAGGTTGATAACATACTGATAGTCATAGCTGATGCCAGGACAGTCAAGGACTTTTTAGCTTCTCTGCTTTGCTGGTGCCTGCAGGTGCAGGAGAAGCTAAGAAGGAGCACAGCCCACAATTACTGGCTTAGGATTTGACATTAGGTTTAGGATTGATACCCAAATTGTCCGATGGTATATTCCATATCATACACATCATGCCCAGTATATAGATGAGGCTCTACCCAGAAGTTGTCTCCCTCACTCTGTCTTGGGGTCATCTCTCGCTTTCTCTGTCAGCTCTTAGACTCTTGGATTCTCAGACTCATCTCTTTTCTGAGATCATGGTTTTGGACTCTCCCTGCTTCAGGATCATTAGGTGGGAACGGGCTGAGCCTTGATCATCAGATGGTGAGCAGTTTCACTGTGTGTGACTCATTTGTATATTTGTATATATTACAATTATCATTATTATTTTCAATATTATTGTAGTTTAGTTATTAAATTGTTTTTATCTCAACCCATTAATCTCTTTTCCCTTTACTACTTTAATTCTGTCTCCCATCCTTGGGAGGTGGAGGGTGATTAAGCAGCTGTGTGGTATTTGATGTTGCTAGGTGGGTCAAACCACACAGCCATAAACACAGCCGTTATCGAGCCTTGGCAATGGTGATTCTCTGTTGCTGGCAGCACCATTTGTGAAGGCTGTGGTAATACTTGGTTGGCTTCAGGGAGGAGAGGCTGTGACCCTAGCTAGTTTCTGAATAAAAGTGCTTAGGAAAAGTGCCAGGAAACAGCTTCTTGTTGGAGAACACTGGTTTTTCCATCCATTGAAACCTAGATACGCTTTGGGAAGACAGCAGACACTGTGAATTGCTGAAGGAAGTCTCCACTCGAAATGTTCTGCAGCATGGGCATCCTTAGTGCCCCAGACCTTCATGTCTTCAGCATCCAGCTGCACAGCTGGCATCACTAGAGCATCAGTCCGGACTTAGACCACAAGTGATCTTCAGGGAAGAGTGAAGAGATTTGTGGGTGTTCCATGCTGTTCAGGGGTCCTGGATGGCTGACAGGGAACTGCTGATTGAAGAGATTTGTTTGGCAGGAGGTCAGACAGCCAGAACTCCTGTCACAGTGGAGAATGTCAATGGGTAGCTGGAGAGTTGACAAAAGACACCGGGCCTTCTGCACAGAGCATGTTGAGGGCAACAGACTGCCACAAGCATAAACCTCAACTTCTGAGCCCCTCTTCCAGGCTGGACATTTTATTGCCTCATCAGCAGCTGTACAGAGGAAGAGGAAGTGCTGATGTGTCTTGTTGGAAAGTGACTGCTACAGGGCCATTTGATTGAGCGTTGCATTATGTTGAATTGAGGACATTATTATTCATGAAAAGGCATCCTAGAAAGCTTCAAAGAAGGGCAGGAAAAAAACTTCAGGTTTTAATACTAATTAGAGGAGCCTGTCTCCCAGGTGTGAGGTGTTTATCTGTGAAAAGCAGGAGATAGTGTAGCAAAGAAAAAATGCACATTGGAGAATAGAAGATCCAATAAATGGTTGAATGGATTAAAAAAAAAAAACAAACAGGAGGAGGAAGAAAGAAAACCAACAACAAAAAGGCAGATAATAAAATAAGATGTTTGCACTGAACATGAAGGGTTTGCAAAACAGCTCAGAGTTTATTTCCAAACCTGCAAAAAAACAGCTCTGAAAATAATACTGTAATGTGGAGCAATAAGGAGAAGGTTCTTTTTTTTCTGACTCTTCCTATTAGCAATGTTTGTCAACTCCATATTTCTCTTTCACACCAAACAACACTGGTATCATGACAGCTCAGAGCTGGCTTCAAGTATAGCTAAAATGGGCTGTTGCTGGAGCTGTTGCACTGCTCTAACCAAGTGCTTAGTCGTGCTGCTTACTTTCCCTGAGCATTTTTCTGGAGGATGTGGGGCTTGTCTCTCTCAGCAGCAGTGTCTACTTTGGCTTGCACACCACCCAGCCACAGAGGACAGAGGTGAACATTGTGGTGCCAGTCTACTCTAGCATATGTGCTTGCTGCCATCCTTCCCCTGGCAATGTCAGGAGCCCCTGGCTCCAAGATCTCCCACAGTACACTTTCTCTTTTTGGCCCATACAGCTGGGCTCATCTTTCTACTGATCTCAGATGAGTTTAACTGAGGGGAGAAGAGGAGGACCTGGGACCAGAGAGGCCACTTTTCTGTGTGGTGCCATGTCCCACTGCTGCTTTGTATTCTCAGGCATGCAATACACCTGTAGCCCTGTGGCTGCAGTGCTGTGACAGATTTTTCTATACATGTACCTTACAGTTTTCCTGCTGCTTTCTCCTCACTCTCTTGTGAGCTAAGAAAACATTACAGGTGCGGAAACCTTGAGAGAACGGATGTGCTTTCACAGCTGACTGAGTGACAGCTAGCCAGCTATAATTGCCCTTTGGTGTGCCCTTAGAAGACAGTTTAAGTGAAGAGATTTCATTTTGCCATCTCTATGGACAGGAAATGTGGACATCTTTGGTTCTGCAGTTCAGTTGATGAACAGTAACTAGTTAAGCATCAGAAACTTGACCACTTGTGATTCCCTACCCAGAGCCTCTGCTACAGACAGGATCACGAGGGAGCAGAAGGGAGAGCAAAGCACGGATTTGACTCCTTCTACCACAGTGCTTTGCACTAGTCCTATCACCCAGGCAATCTTCCCTCTCTGAACATTACTTCAGAGCAGAATTTTACAGAGAAAAAAAAAAAGCCAGCAAGTTTTCTTCAGTGTTTTTTCCTTGTGGAGCATTTCCTTAGATGACTACAGAGAAATGCATTCAAACAGAACATTAAAGTTAAACGAGGCGGTACAAGGCTGTATTTAAAAATAACAGAAAAATGTTTCAAGCTCTCATTTGATAGGAGTTGGGCAGCTATATAACCCTAGTAGGTCGCCATTCTAATGACAATCCCCAACAAGAAACACAGCCTGATAACGTGCACTAAGACAGAAGATGAGAGCTGTATTCAGAGACATGAAGAACAGCAGGAGATAGCTGTCACACAAAGATGCTCATTCAGAGAAGTTAGACACCCTCGTCTTTCCTTGAACTTAGCATAACTAGATGCACAGCAAAAATATCTACAGTGTAGGACAGAAATTAACATTAAAGATATAATACCATCATAGAGATACTGATAAACCTTCACCTTTCATACTTAGCTAATTTCTCATCAACTTCTCTTAAAAAAAGAACATAGCAGGACTTGGAGATAGGCAGCGAAATGGTTTGGAGGCTTGGAAGGATCTTCAGATAAGGAGAGATGGAAAAAGATGAAGGAAGATATAGTTCAGAGAGGAGATTAGTAAGAAGGGGTATGTTGGAAGTATATAAATAATAATATTTTTTAAAGTTCTTAGTACTAGGACAAAAGGATATCCTTTGAAACTAAAAGACAACACAGATATGGAAGTGTTGAGAATTTCCTTTTTTTTTTACCCTAGTAAACTGTGGAACTCCCTGCTGCAGGGTGTTATCCACTGAGCTCAAAGGCCTGGTAAAAAAAAAAAAAAAAAAAAGAAAGAGAGAGAGAAGAGAAAAAGGAAGCTATTCTGTGGATAGTGAGAACATTCACAGTTACATTAGAGAAAATAAAAAATTTATAAGAAATATCAGCTCTTGAGATTCAGGGCATAAATCCAACCACTAACTGCCTGGGGTTATAAAGAAACTTCCCCAATGGACGTATTAGTTAGTTATTTCCCATTTTAAGTGTTTTACATCTATCCTAGATGCTAGCCACTGCCTGAGACAAGGTGTTAGAGCAGTTGGATAGTTGGTTTGATTAGCTATGAAGGTTTCTATATCCTTGAAAAATGTTGCAGCTCTCTCCCTCCCTTCCTCACCATCTCCAGCTGTGCCTCTGAACTGCCCTGTCCTGGCACGCAGTAAATGGCTGACAACAAGACACAGCTTCTCCTTTACTCTCCGGGTACTCTGAAGCGTGGGTAACCCAGGCATTGACACAGTCCTGATGTGAACATGAGGGACCAGCACAGCTGGAGACCAGGCTTTCCACTGCCATCCTGGCCACAGCAGGATGCTGTCAAACTGCCCTGGCTATACTTAGCCAGAATAGTGCTGCTCTTGCAAGAGCTCTCCCACTGCTTCAGCCCCCAGGATAACCTGTAGCTCCCTGTTGGTATCCATTCCCAGCTCCCCTGCTGCAGTTTTGGCATTGCTTGTCCTCCCCATGCAGCACTGGGGTTTCTCTGGTCCATGGAAATATGGCAGCACTCATGCTACAGCAAACAAGCAGGAGACGGAGGCCAGTGGGGGAGGGCAAGGAAGAGTGCCTGGCTTGCTTTCTCTTCTCCCTGCCTGCTTAAATTTGCTCTTTATCTAATCTCCTCTGCCAGGTGTTATGAGAAAATCAGTGTGGGGCTTTTTTTTCTGTTGTTCATCTACCCCAATCTTTCTACTTTTTTTTTTTTTTTTGCAAATGATGTCCCTTCTCATTTGCCTCATTTCTCTTCTTGTGATTGCTCAAATGGAGAAAGCTCTGTTCCTGCAAGTCAGAGGAGTGAGAACTGGTTGTAACCGCTATGTCAACATTCACTGGCCTGTGCTGAAGAAGCCAAGCTGCTGCCAACAACTAAAACTATTTAGCAGTTCCCTGGTTAGAGTAATCACTTGGGGGAAGTAATTGCAACTTCTTTTCACCCTGGAAGGAAGATGCTATGTTGTTTTTGAGCTAAGAACAGTTGTGACCGGTATACTAAGAAACATCAGTCTATAACAGTGAAGTCCTTGTGAATGGCTCAGTGTGTCTTTTGCAATGGGCCAGCTGCAACTGCTGTTGGAAATATTCTCACCTCTTGTCCATCTCTTTACATGGATTCAGAGACTGGCATGTGCCAGCTGCGTTGCTGCATGGGACACTGAATTATCATCCATGTGCCCTCAGCAGATGAAGTGATGAGGCCAGTAGGAGAAGCAATAAATAAAGTATGCTTTTCCTTTCCAGAAGCAGAGGGACTGGAAGGTGTAGAAGAGGGGAGATTCTTGGGAGGTAGAAAGTAAGAGATGATGCTTTCCCTACAGGCAAATTCTGTTACATCCCCTTAACTGCCTGATTTCACAGCCTAGTAGGAGGACTGTTTGCCTACATGAAAATACTCATGCAGACACCCTCACCCAGAAGGACTGATCCTACAGGAAGCTGGTGAGATACTCTGGTGAGTTAGTTTACTCTTCTGACATCTTTACTATGACACTGTCTTAGTTCTTGACTTTTGTCTTTATAATAAAAGCATGATACTGGTCACTGCTGGGAACAGCTGCAGGGATCTACAGGCCCTCCAACCTCCGCCATAATCATCTTCACATCAGATTCTGCTTTGGTCCCCCTTCCTTACATTTGAGGTGGGGGGTGGAAGACAAGGGAGGGAAAGTATTTATTATTTTAAACCAGGCATTGATTTTGTTACCTGTCTCAGTCTTGCTTGGTCTTCTGGCTTTGCTCATACACTTGTGCATTCAGTTCATTCCATTCTTGCTGAAGGCTTCCTGACCTTGAATGTAACCCAGTGTAGAATAATACAATGGTTTGGGTGGGAAGGGATGTTGGGACCTTAAAGATCATCTAGTTCCAAACCCCCATTAGCCCACCTCTCAAACCTGTCAAGGTCCCTCTGGATGGCATCCCTTCACTGCAGCGTGTCAACTCCACCACACAGCTTGGTGTTGCCGGAAAATTGAGGGTGCACTCAATCTCAATGTCCATGTCAACAACAAAGATGTTAAACAACACTGGTCCCAGTACCAACCCCTGAAGAACACCAGTTGTCATCAATCTCCACTTGGACGTCAAGGCATTGACCACAATTCTTTGAGTGCAACCATCCAGACAATTCCTTATCCACTGAATGGTTCATCCATCAAATCCATGTCTCTCCAATTTAGAGATGTGTGGGACAGTGTCAAATGCTTCACACAAGTCCCGGTAGATTATGTCAGTTGCTCTTCCCTTATCCACCAATGACATAGCCCCATCATAGAAGGTCATTAAATTTTTCAGGCACGATTTGCCCTTAGTGAAGCCATGTTGGCTGCCACCAATCACCTCCTTATTTTCCATGTCCTGTAGCATAGTTTCCAGGAGGATCTGCTCCATGACCTTGCCAGGCCCAGAAGTGAGACTGACTGGCCTATAGTTCCCCAGGTCTTCCTTTTTTCCCTTTTTAAAAATGGGCATTATGTTTCCCCTTTTCCAGTCAGTGGAACTTCACCAGACTGCTATTACTTCTCAAGCATAATGGGTGGTGGCTTAGCAACTTCATCTGGCACTTCAGGACCTGCATCTCATCAGGTCCCATTGACTTGTGCACCTTCATGTTCCTTAGACGATATTGGTCCAATATATTAGAGAATCTGTCAGATAAACACCTAGATCTAGGCTGAATAGCTAAGCAATTGGGCCTCCGATTTGGTAAACCAAGAGTGGCACCTAGACTTCCCTGTAGCTTTAATCTGCATGACTAACAGCAACCAGACAGGACCCAACATCATCTGTTTCTGTGTGAAAAGCCAGGCTCCAACCACCATGCCTGACTGCATCTTGACAGAAGAGGATGAGAGAAGCCTCTGTTTTCCCGTCTTTTCCTGCCTCCACAGTCAACCTAGTGTCTGAACACCTTGCAAATACTACCATTTCCTTTCTGCTTCTTGTGAAATAGTTTATTGATATTATTGTTCTTTCTTATGGTTAAGGAAATTAAGATTTAACAAAGTCACTGATGGTGCCCAAATCATTCATAAAAACTCTGCCAGGGCTGAAAACTAATCCCAGCTCTCCAGTTCCTCTGCATAATGTTTGACTACAAGACTGGGTTAGCCTTTGAATTTCTCTTTGCCTGCCTTGCTATACTTGAATGTATGAACTTAAATTCTCTGTTCAGCTCTTTACTCTCTGTTTGCCCTCTTTCATACCACAGCTTTCTGTTGACATCCCTGTGGTCTTATGGAAGATGTTGCTTAATCGACATGCCTGTGAACTGAATGAACTACTGCACTCTTCCACTCCAACTCTTTCAGGGTTTCTTTAGATTTGGTTTTGTTTTGCTGGGAATGTTTTCCTAAAGTGTGAATCCTTTCTAAAGACAGTGTTTTCTGGGAGTCAGGCTCAAGTTAGAATAAGTTAGATAACTTAAATTAGAAGGATAAGTTAGAAGGAGCCTGAGCTCTTCAGTTTGGGTCCATTTTTGATGGCTCCCCCATAAAAAAATATGTCAGGATGTTGGGGCTGTTACTCATTACACTGCAGAGGCAGGAGGATGTTATGATGCTATGATCTGAATTAGAACTTTCTCCTTGTCTCTAGGCTGCTCACAGTCTTGGTTCTGCCCCAGTGATTACCAGAATAACATAATACTGAGCCCAGAACATCTCCCTGTTGCACTCTTTTTACTTTTCTCATACTAAGAACAGAGTTCACCGCAACATAAAGAAGGAAGCCTGAACACAGTGCAAAGGAGCAAGCTCCCAGGCAAGGCAGGAAAAATCAGCTTTGGCAGAGTGCCCTTGCTTGGCACTGGTGAAACCAAGCATATGGAAGAGGAAAGTGAATGAGGCATGCTCTGTCTGGGAGGATCAGTACACGGTGTGGAGTCCTGGAAGATGGGCTTTTAGAAATTAGTTCACCACTGCTGACATGCCCTGTGCAAACCTGAGTGCTCCCACACTTCTGAACTTTCCTCTGGACAGCGTTTATCAGGAGGAAAGTTCAGGGACCATCCTCTTTTCCCCACCCTTCTTTCCACCCCCTTTTTCTTCCTCCCTGTTTTATCCTCTGCAGAAACTGGCAAATTTAGCTGCTGCTTTGTTTTGCTCCCCTCCACTCCCACCCCCACCCCATATTTGCCAGTTGTCTGTGCTCATCCATTTTTACACTGTGGGTTTGAGTTGACTGACCTGCAGCCTTGATTTATGCGTATTTTGCTCTAGGAGCTACCTGCAAACCCTTTGCTGTAAGTAGTCAATATTCATGATTCAATATTCGGGTGGCATGATTGGTCAATGAGGTGACAGAACCGTGCCTTTGTTCCCTGATTAGATGGCTGAGCCTTTGTTAATTACTTCTGCCAGAAATGAAGTCTCTTGTGTGATTAAGTGGTTCTAAGCTACAGGCCCGAGATTTACTCCCTGTGAACTCTTGTTCCAGCAGGGCTTTGCACATGTGAGGGCTCTCTAAAGCAAGTATAACCAGTATAAAAATGACCAGAGTCGTATTATATTTCTTAAATTATCAAAAATAATTGACCTTCATGTCTTTGCTATACATTTGGCTCTAGTAATGAGAGCCTGCCTTTGCCGAACATGAGCCCTCTTTTGGGACAGGTCTTCCCAGCATGTCTGCAGTACCAAAGCCCCATCACACACTACAGTGCAGAAGAAACTGGCTAAAATCCCTGTACCAATGCAATAGCAGCACATGATCTTGCACTGACAAGCGTATGGAGTGAGCTGGGAAGGAAACAGCATCTCTCAACTCTGAGGCCATGTGCCCTGCTGCATCAACCTGTTACATTTTTGATATAGATTGGATGTAGGCAAAAAAGTACCTGTCTGTTGAATTAACAAGAGCAAAAGCTATAGAGTCCAAGGTGGCTTTTAAGGGTTTTTTTATGCTGGCTTAATGCCACATATTAGAGGACAGATGGTATCTGATACCATATACAGTCCTTTGGAGAAAAGTTAAACCACCAAAATATTCTGGACAAGATTTCAACCAGCTGAATGAATTAATATTGGGTTGGTTCTTTGTGCCATGTAGCCACAGCATTTTCAACCTATTGGTAAAATAACGGATGCTATGTATTACTAAGTGTGTGCTCAGAGCCCCAGTATCATACCAGAGGAGTAATTAAAAACTGAATTATTTGGGTGAGGTATATATTAGCAGTCCCGCCAATGGCATCCACTTTCTTTACTACTATATAGTTCCCCCCAGCCAAAAAAAAAAAATCCAAATCCAACTGTTACACTTGACCTGAGGGAACAAGAAGCAATGGTTTCAGCATTTGTGGTTTTTTTGTTTGTTTTTCTTTTTTTTTTTTTTTGGTGGGAGTTGAAGTAATTCTCACCCCAGTGGATCACAATAAAACTCTGTCAAAAAGACACTTTCACCCAATGTGTGGAAAACTTGGGTATTTTATAAATTCCTTGGAGAAGCAGACAGAAAGAGATCTGCCTTTTATTTAGCTCCCCTGCTCAATCTTTTTACTGGTTTAATGGAAAAAGGCCAGAGTTAAGAATCAGAGCAACCATATGTACAAGAACTGCCTTTAATTTGAACGTCCTGTTAAATACAATGTGATTTTTAAATGATACATGATGGAAATTCCTCACAGACTGGTGCAGTGCATTAGCATTCGTCATTGCAGTAGGACTGGGTGGAGCACTTTGGAAGTCGTCATTGTGATGGATGCACGACACACATCAGAATGAGAACAATTACAATGGACCAAGCAGAAAACACAGGAATTAGAGTTTCTGTGATGGACCCCGAGAAACACGTCAGAATTTGTGTCACCGTGAGTCATGAAAGGCACAAGGACCTGAACGTGCCTCATCCTTGTGTTGGCACTTTCAAAAGAATGAATGATTTGTCTGGCTGTTATATCACTTACTTGCAGCACTTGTGGATAGCCTTGTGGATGGAGTAAATGTTGAGTCAGGATTCCTTGGTTCTGCTGCCAGCTCTCCTGCTGACTCATTCTGTACCTTTGAGTGATAAACTTCCCTCTCTCTTCCCCATCATGTGCATGACACTGTATTTACCCTTCTTTATAAAGTACTGAGGTCTGTTTCTGCCACAGCTCTCACGTACTCCTAATACTATGCATTGGAAATAGTCCCAATGCCGTTATGAATGAGTCTTTGGAGGGTGGAAGCTGTAGAATATGTAGATGAAAGGTGCCAAATACAGTCATATCCCATCAGACTTGTGCAATTTTTATTTTTGCTGTTTGATGATTTCTCATTTTCAGTGGTTGTTTTTTCTTTTGAAAAGTCTGTCAGAGACAGACCAGTCATTAAGGAACCCTTTCTATTCCTTTCTGATGGACTTTAGCTTGGGTCCTAAAGATGAAGGCTCCATTTCATTACCCACCTATCTACAATATGTTCCTGAGTTAGTTAAAATTAAACTTAGCTATCAAAATGCTGAACTTGATAGCTCATTTATCTTTCTGTCTCCCAGCTCTACATTACAATACAGCAGTGATTGATCTTGCATCTTCAAGGTACTATATAGTATAAAAACTAAGAGAAGATTAATTAAAAGCCGTTGCATCCAGACAGCTTTTTAAATAAGTTTTAGATTTAGACAATATATCAGCTGAAGCAGAAAGATTCCAAGATCATAAGCCTGTAACTCCAAGTGAGTTTCGCTTTCCTTCAGGACATATAAAACCCCATCGCACCACAGACTAACATCAAAGTCTGATTTGGCCAGGCAGGCCCATGGCAGGTGGCAGGATGCTGTCACATTCATGCGCTCTCTCTCTCCACGAGCGGTGAACATGATGTCCTTGAGGACTTCTGTTGGCTCAGAGGAGAATATCAGGCTCATGGACGGATGCTCAGTTGGAGACAGTACCGAGGCAATTTTTTAAAGTAGTCCCCAGCTCCTGCAGGCATGGAGCAACTTGTCTGGGCAGCATTTAGAAACTGTGCACATGATTAAACCCTGACTGATTAGACTGAAACAGAACATCCCCATGTGGCGCGGGCATTTAACCTTCCCATCATCACTGGACTTTTTTGGACTTTTCTGAAAAAGTTTTTAAAGAAAGGGCCAAATTTTCAGCTGGAGTGTCTGCTTTCATGATAGCAATTCTCACTGTCACCAGAAGTCAGACCCTTTAGAAGATGTAAATATTTGATTTTCAGGCACAATCAAGGACTTGCACATCTAAATGACTTAAATTGAGCCCATACTCAGCAGCAGCTGCATCACTAAACTATCAACATTTGAGTATAGGATCTGCAGAGCAACATTCACCCATCTAGGTTTATGGTATTTTTGGCTAAAGAAAGAAACATCACTGCTGATTAGCGTGAGCTTTCTGGCACCACAGCTTAACCAAGTAGTTAAGCTATGCAGGGTCCTCAGAAGCCCTAAACACTTGCAGTTCTTGTGTGTTGAGGTTTAGAAGCACCCAAAACCCTGACTGCCTCTTATCATGGCCTAACACGGGCTCGGTCCTTTAGAAAATTACTTATTGGGTGACTCACTGGATGCTGGACTTCCAAATACTTGACCTTTAGGCCACCAGGTGTTTAACGAGTCCAAATGGCATGAACTTCTTGTCTCTTGCTCACCTTTAGCCTGAGACAGCAAGCTCATCTTGAGAAAGACAAAATGGTGAGGCTCTTACATTTTCATGAGTTTGCTTAAAGGGCAATATTTAATCCACCTGACAGCTGAAACATACTAGCGGGATGTGGGATGGCTGCCACGAGAGCATTCAAGAGCTCTCCATTTTGCTTGTGCAGTGGCAAAATGCCTTGATCGCATATGGCTGATTCAGGGATTTTGCCTTGAGGGAGGGCAAGGGAGGGGAAAACAAAATGAATACAAGGTGACAGCAGCAAATCTACTTTACAGGGGGTCAGCAAAATCCCTGTGGCATCAGCTGGGCCCAGCTCTGTCCTCTCTTACACATTGGTGTAACTCTTGGCAGAATAGGGGTCTTTATCTCTAATTTACAGCTTTCCACTCATTATCAGGTGTTATATATCTCTTTTTTCTCTCTCTCTCACTCTTTCTTTGTTTTCTTTCCACTTCAGTGGAAAGAAAATTTCAATAAGAAGACAGTTTCTGTGCTGTTT
This sequence comes from Syrrhaptes paradoxus, assembly GCA_013400615.1. Classification (NCBI taxonomy): domain Eukaryota; kingdom Metazoa; phylum Chordata; class Aves; order Pterocliformes; family Pteroclidae; genus Syrrhaptes; species Syrrhaptes paradoxus. The sequence goes on from VZTO01002289.1 coordinate 173,691, forward strand.
GGTCTATTCCCTGACACCAGAAATTAACTGTTTTTGTGAAATCAGAGAATCTTTTTGAATTTGCATGAGTTCAGGATTGTGTCTTTAAACATTAGTCGTCCAGGATACATCAGGTTTTGGTATTTTTTCTTCTGTGTTTCTTAAATGGGATAAGCTTTACTTTCAGTGCTGAAAAGCAATTTGAGTCGGAACGGATACCAAAAAACACATCTCCCTCTGCTCTTTCAGAACTTGATTGTATGTTTTTTTTTATCAATCCCAAATTCATTTAATTTCCCGTAACCGAGCTGATTGTACCATATACTTCCTCTTGAAGAAAATCCTGCTTCTAGAAAGATGGCAGTCAAAGAACTAATCACTAGGGATATAGCAAACTTCTCATGCCTCGTATCAAATTCTTGCATGCATCAGATGTGCACATTTTAATTCAGATGTTTCCCAGTCCATGCTCCCCTTAGGAAAGAGAAAAGCAGAGAGACTGATGAGAAAAAGAAAGCAGCTATTGAAAAAAATGAGGTGAAAAGGCAGTTAGGAATAAGGCAGCATGAAAAACAAATAGAGTGAATGTGAAACACAGGACAGAAATGGAGAGACGGAAAATAAAAAGGAAAAACAGACAAGCATCTGCAGACTATGGGCAATATATCTGCAGAAAGTTAGGGACCTATGGCATGCTAACATAAGAAAAGAGGTTTTATTAGTTGCCCATGAATACATTTCTTATTCTCCTACAGCATGATGCAGGGTCTCTGAGAACCATCAGAGCGTCTCCTGAATTCTCTGTTAAGCTTCACTTGGGCAATGCTCTCAGTCTTCTAAATCTTCTAATCTCTTTTTCTGGGGCTGGCTGTAGTTTTTGGTGTGGTTTGATCTCTGGTATGGCTTATCTCCTGTTTGGTATCATTTTCTGGAGAGTTTGGAGGGTGTTGGTGTAGAAGGAGTGGAAATGCAGTAGCAGGATGGGAAGCCAGAGTACATCTTAATTGGAATCACCCATAGGTGTCACTTGTCACATGCTTTGCAGTGAGTGCAGGAATTTTGTCAGTGGTTTAGGTGCCCCCTTTCACTCTTGTGTGCCTATCTGCTTGTGCCTGCTCTAGGAACTTTGCAAAGCTTAGTACTATAAAAAAGATTGCCCCAGCCCATTTAGGGTAAATTTATAGCCTTTACTTTTCTTGACAGTTCTCTGCCTTTCTACCTCATCACCTCTTTCACATCTTCTTTCTGCTTTTGCTCTACCTTCCGTGCTTCCAAATGGCAGTAGCTGTGAACAAAGTCAGTGCAAAAACTGGAGACACATAGGTGCATTCAGAGAGCTGCCTCTGAGATCTCATTTTCCCTCCCAGACTCCCGAGTCTATGGTTGGCTTTGGCCCTGACCCTCCAGGTACAGCTCCACTGAGATGTATGTTTTCCAGAAGAGGTTGATGCTCTTCTTCCAACTGGCCCAAGGTGGGTTCTATAGACTGACACAAAGGGCATCCTATGGAGGGAGCTTGGTAGCAGCAGTGTCTGATGAGTTAGTATGGTTGCATTAAATAGCCAAATAGTCTCAAGTTCTGGGTCTGCACTGACAAGTGATGATTCCAGCCTTCCTTTATGAGTTAAGTATCTTGCTGCTGCTGCAAACAAGTTATAGAATCATAGAATCATACAATGGATAGAGTTGGAAAGAACCTTAAAGATCATCAAGTTCCAACCCCCCGGCCATGGGCAGGGACACCCTCCACCAGACCAGGTCGCTCAAAGCCTCATCCAGCCTGGCCTTGAACACCTCCAGGGATGGGGCATCCACAGCTCCTCTGGGCAACCTGTTCCAGTGTCTCACCACCCTCACAGTGAAAAATTTCTTCCTAATGTCTAGTCTAAATCTACCTTCTTTCAGCTTATACCCATTACCCCTTGTCCTCTCACTACACCCCCTGATACAGAGTGCCTCCCCATCTTTCCTGTAGCCCCCTTCAGGTACTGGAATGCTTCTACTAAATCTCCTCGGAGCCTTCTTTGGTCCAGGCTGAACAACCCCAATTCTCTCAGCCTGTCCTCATAAGGGAGGTGCTCCAGCCCTCTGACCAATCTTGTGGCTCTCCTCTGTACTCTCTCCAACAGGTCCATGTCTTTTTTATGTTGAGGGCCCCACATCTGAACACAGTACTCCAGGTGGGGTCTCACAAGACCAGAGCAGAGGGGGAGAATCACCTCCCTTGACCTACTGCTAATGCTTCTTTTGATGCATCCCAGAACACGGTTGGCTTTCTGCACTGCAAGTGCACACTGCCGGCTCATGTTGAGCTTCTCATCCACCAATACCCCCAAGTCCTTCTCCTCAGAGCTGCTCTCAATCCATTCTCCTCCCAGCCTGTATTTATGCTTGGGATTTCCTTGACCCACATGCAGGACCTTGCACTTGGCCTTGTTAAATTTCATGATGCTTGCATTGGCCCACCTCTCAAGCCTGTCCAGGTCCCACTGGATGCCATCCCTTCCCTCCAGCATGTCCACCACACCACACAGCTTGGTGTCACTGGCAAACTTGCTGAGGGTGCACTGAATCCCACTGTCCATGTCTCCGACAAAGATGTTAAACAGCACCGGTCCCAGTACCAATCCATGTGGAACAGCACTTGTCACTGGTCTCCACTTGGACATTGAGCCATTGACAACAACTCTTTGACTGTGGCCATCTAACCAATTGCTTATCCAGCAAGTAGTCCTTCTGTCAAATCCGTGTCCCTCCAACTTAGAGACAAGGATGTCATGTGGGACTGTGTCAAAGGCTTTGCACAAGTCTAGGTAGATGATGTCAGTTGCCCTTCCTCTATCCACCAGCTCTGTGGTCCTGTCATAGAAGGCGACCAAATTTATCAGGCATTATTTTCCCTTGGTAAAGCCATGCTTGTTGTCACCAACCACCTGCTTGTTTTCCATGTGCCTTAGCATAGATTCCAGGAGGATTCACTCCATGATCTTGCCAGGCATAGAGGTGAGACTGACCGGTCTGTAGTTTCCCGGGTCTTCCTTATTTCCTTTTGCAGCTCTAAGGATCGATCAGAAATAGCAATTCCCAACGTGACCTTCTCTCCCAGTGCCCGGTTGGACATGAAGGTCTGTGCTCCAAGACTGCAGGCCACATGTAGTTTCATTAAGATGCTAACACAGGTCCTCCTACTAAAGCCCCAATGACTTTAGCACTTGCTGACAAAAATTGGTAGAGATGGAACCTCCCTGGGGAGAGCGGGGAGTTGGAGGAATGGCTAAATAACACCATAACATGGTACAGTAAAAGACCTGTGTGCTACCTCAAAACCTTGGGTAACAGAAAGAAACTACCTTCTCAGAGGCTCATTTATTTCACTTGCCATTGTGGTTAGACTTGTTTCTCTAACCTAAAGCAATTCCTTCCAGACTGCTCTGTGTGGGTCTGCGTTTCTGTATGTTGTAGACATACTCATGGTATTATTCTCTCATTTGTGTATAGTCCTGAGTGGTGGAAGCGATCTGGCTCCTCAGAAAATCAAGAACAGAGAGAACTGGACAACACCACAAGCACACACATGCTTTTTATTTAGTATTTTTGACCTACAAAACTGAAAATGCCATGGAAAGCCAGTGAGCTTTCACTTAGGACTGCTGTGCAGGAAAGAAAGAAGGCAGAGAGGTGCAGTAGTTCTGCAAGGTTGGATCTCATCTCTGTGGCAAGAGCTGCTTGAGGAACCCAGCTCCCCCTTTTCTCCTTTTGGGCCATCATCCCAAAATCTGGATGATCATGCCTGCTTCTAATGACATGTAGCAGATAATAAGAAAACTGTCCCATAGTCAAATGCATCTGAAACAGAAGTCAGATTCAGTAATACCAGCCTTACTATTTTATGCCTGCCAATGTTTCGAATGAGAACATGAGCTGTTGATACCAGTCATACAAGGCTCAAAGGCTGAGGGTTTCCTGATAAACAAAGTTGGTAAAGAAATAGAGTCCCTTTTACTTGATCAACAAAGTTTTATGCCACAAATAACAGGTTTTGAATCAGTTCTGTGCACAGGTGAATGCGAACACAAGACAAATATTGTGGAACATAACTTGATTCCAGGGAAGTTTGCGTACAACCTCCAACATAATTTCAGGAAATAGTCACAAGACATCTAGATAATAATAATAACATTTACATGGATTTTCAGTCATTGTAAAGTCACGTGCACATGCAAATGCATGCACACAGAGGAATAGCAAGTGTCAGAAATGGAGGGACAAACAGTGATGGAAGAGTACTTTGCTGGCTCTGCTATGCCAGGTGCTGATCACAGGCAGTAAATTTTAGTTTGAGAACATCTAATAATTCTTGCTTCCAGTTAAATCTTTCCCACACTTTCATATTTGTTTCCAGCTGGAAGCAAGGAGGAAAATGGAAAAGGTTAAAACATTTTCCACTCCCAGACTTCCAAAGCTTTCTAAAATTATTTCAGGTGAGGCAGTCAGAGCTTTAGACAAAGCTTTTAGTCTTATTTAATAGGAGGATTTCATTGTGGTTCTAAAATCAATTTAATTTGGCCTTATGTCACTCCTGGCATGTTTGAAGACATGTTGTTTATTTCAAGCTGGGACAGCTCTCTGCAAAATTTAGATTTCGTTATAAACTTCCTTAAGGTTCTTACAACTTACAGCAGGTATATGTGTCCAGCCTTGATGGATTGTACCAACATCTCCTGCTCATAAGAAGGAGCATGGGAAGAAAGCAAGGGAAGAAATTAAGCAATGAACAGAACTGACATGTGGCTGTCAGTCTGTCCACAAAAACTCACATAGTTGCAGATTTGTGCTGGTTACAAATTTCCATGAGTCTGCTGTAAGTTTAGGACCAGATATGAGTCCAAGTCGTGCTGTGGTGGTGAAGCAAACATTTTTCTGTGTAAAATGCCAAAGATTTTAGTGTGCAATGTTTCCTTAAACATTGGCTTCTCGCAGGAGACATCCACTAAAGGTGCTGTTGAACAGTATTGCAGTGATGTGGAAGTTACATTTGGAAATTTACTTTCACTGCTGCCTTCCACGCACTTGGACTCAGAGACCAGCATGTGTGCCCCCAGACTTCTGGGAAATGGATTTTGTACATATAATATTTTTTCCTGATCAGAAAAAAAAGAACCCAAAACCACACCCCTCACCTAGCATGTGAAGAAGACAGGGATGACAGTCTGTGAGAATAGCTGCCGGGAAAAAAGCCACAGACATCGGAAATTACCTTAATAGAGTGAAAATTAAGAAACGACCGACAACGCAGTCTGTCTCCAGGATACAACAGTATTTTCACGCCTTGCCAATTATTATGTTTGCATCAATTTTGTTTTATTTTTATTAAATTTCATGGGGGTTTTTTATTTTAAGAGGTGGTATAATGAAGACAAAAAAGGATAAAAGCTTAGAAAATATTTAAATTTTGGTTTAATAAGGAAATAATTATTCTTTTTATTCCATAAGCAGGAAAGGAACTAAACAATTGTTTTTTTCCATCTTTTTCATGTTGTTTTATACCTGTAGAAAGGTTGGGAACTCTATTTAAGTGGATTATCTTGCCACTGAAAGGAAAGTGGGAAATGAGTTAGAGAGGTAGGGTTAATTTCTTTCATGAATATCTAAATGTGTGCATACATATATTTGCTGTGTGCTATTTGAGAAACACACTTATTTAGCTTTACAAGGTCACCTTAACCTTAAGAATTAATGGAACAGGCCATTAGCTATGAGAAGATATCGAAGCAAAGTCCCCACCAAATTGTGCACAGATAATGCAAGCCTATTCCCAGCTGGCCTAGCAGGGCCCCATTTATAGCTTGGAAAGGGGAGGACTTGTCTCGCTTAGCAATGGGTATCTCCACCGCAGACATCTGTGTCCTAGATACACCCCTGACAAACATCTGTATGCCATTATTGATAATGGATACTGAGGGTAGTGCTTCAGCAGATAAAACATAGGTGTTTATTTTAAGACACGATGAACTGCACCCTGAACAGTATTATATTGATTAGAGCTTTACTGACTTAGAAGGGAAGCTTAGGATGGCTTCCCCAGATGCAAATTTCTACAGCCCATGTCCCCACATTTACTTGGGCAAATCCCACTGTCCATACTGTAACTAATCCTTCTCCTAGTCCAAAATGGCCAGAGAAGAGCAAGCTGTAGTGATTTCTCTGGTGGTCCACTGATTAGTTACTAGATAGTGACCAAAGTTTTGTCCTACTCACTCTTCACTGATACTAAAGCCCTACTTGCCCTGACGTGAAACACTTCCCTCTGAAGGGGTGTGACTTGCCACCAAAAGAAGCAAGAAAGGTCTCCATGACAAAAGTGGTTAGTGGATTATTTCCCTCAGATACAGTGCATCAGGTTGTGTAGGGGAAAGAGAAGATGCTGAATTAGGATTTGACTTCTGGGACATGAAGTTTTGCTCTTAAGAGACCAGAAGAAGAAGGCTTTGCCCTTAAACAGAATGGAAGAGGAGGTGATGGAGGACTCAAAACGGCCAGAAGGAGAGCTGACCTAGTAGTAAACAACGGAAAGGTCCAGATGTAAATAAGGGAAAGAATTCGCTAGAAAATAGTGTGGTGTTAGTAGTTAGTAGCCAATTAAAGGTTTTGTAGATGATGTATTCACAGTAGTAAAAGACTATAAAAGTAGTTGTAAAAGAGCAATAAAGTGATTCTTCTTCACCACCTATCGGAGTTCACTCTTTGATCCCGCCGCGGCAAGGTTGTATGTGTTCTGTTGAGCAGGGAGGATAGATCTGATGCATCAACAGCCAAAAATGTTTCACCCAGGTGATAACTAACCAATACAACTACTGCATTTCAAAGCCCTTCATCTGCTGCGTCATAACAGCTAGGATTTGTAGAGTTGGATCTTCTGAATTTGCAGCTTTCCTGGTCTCCCCTCTTGATTGGCAGCAAGTTGCGTTTGTTAATGTATTGATCACTCTCCAGAAACACAAGCAAGAGTAACTGCGTGACAACAGAGAAGGAAGAGTAATTTCATAAATTCAGTGGAGATTTACCAGGAAAGCCAAAGAGAGGAATAACCTCAGATCCATGCTTGCCCTGGAGACAGAGGGAAGAGAGTGGCTCTCAAAGGAATCTGTAGCTGTCATCTCCCTCCTTCAGAAGCTTTTCTTTTCCTCAGAGGAGGTTTTCTCCAGGGCTCTTGTGTGGCTGGCCAGTACCTTTTCCTCCACTCTTGTGGCAGGGCAAGGCTCGGTGCAGTGGCTCTTCATCCTCTGCTGCCCTGCAAGGCAGATAAGGCTTGGGAACAGCCATGCTTTTCAAAATCAAAAACAACCGAATATTTCCAGTGGAAATTTCACCTCTTTATAGCAAGTTCAAACCTAGCAAAAGACACTGTGTTTCATAGGTGTCTTACACAGACTTTTAAAGATAGGCTGTGGACCTGCAGCAGTCTGCAGGTCACGAGTGTAAAACCACATGAATTTGAGAGTACTCTCTCAAGTGTCTGGCCAGAAGAACCACTGAGATTGTTGTCACTCACACCTAGAAGGCTGTCTAGTGACACAGATGACAGCGATTGTACTTCTAGTGCTGAACTTTAGAAACTCAGTAGGAGAGGTACTTGTTTGGGTTTGGTTTGTTTGGTTTTGTTTTTTTTTATTATAACAATTTTCCATTTGTAAAGACTGATTTTACAAAAGCTTCAGTGTCTGTAGAAATGTGCCACATTTGATGAAATTTGACTCAGAAAACACATCAACACTTCCAGGAGGTTGAAATGTTTCATTTAGGCTTTTTTATAACTTCTTGCTTGGATTCCTATTTTCTCTTTGAAAATACAGCATAATGGAACATTTAAGTTCAGATACAGATAAAACATTCTGATTGACCTAAAATTAACAATTTTACATTGAAACTTCCTATTTTTTGTTCTTTTTTACTTTTTAATTTTTTTTTTAACAAAAGCAAATTTGAAAATGCAGAACTTCTTTTGGCATAGAGATTCTAAATTTTGCTTAGGTCTATTAAATCACTGGGTTAGACACGTACACAGCTAATGTTTGTTATTGTCACAACTTACATGAAAAAGCTGCCACCCAAGAGTAGTGGAGATTCACAATTGCCTTGTGAAATGGAAAAGATCATGGGCCCTGCAAGGTCACATGTAGGGAGTGAAGTCTGTGTAATTTTCCACTAGGTATGGTATATGGAAATCTCCCTTTGAGGTAATATAATTGATTTCTGTGTCTGCTGTTCCTTGGAGACTCAGAGATTCTAAATACAATTTTTTAATAGCATGTCTCTGGGGCCTTATCTCCCTCTGTTACTTCTCCTACTCTCTCTCTTGTTCTTTTTTTTTTTTCCTTTAGTTGATTGTGGATATCATATTTCCAGTGCTATAGGAATATAGCTTGGTTTCCTTACTGAACTACGTTTCAAGAGATCTTGCATCATTTTTCCCTGAAGTCTAATAATATCTTTGTCTAATAATCTGTGAAGATAGCCATTTTGAGAGAAAAGTTATCCTCCTTTAATTTTCTCTCAAGAATATTTATAATTGTTCTTAAAACTTCTTGATGTCCTATATCTCCAGGCTTTTGGAGAAGCTATTCAGGTGACTTCATACTTTGCTCTCCACATTATCACAAACTTCCCTCCAGACTAGTTCACTTGCTACCACTGGGCTTCACTTCTGTTCAGTGAAAATTTCTCCATGAGAGTTAGATGTGGTTATATGCCAGTGTTCTGGATCCATGATCTCAGCTGAATGGAAGGACCTTGAGTGTAGGCTAGGTGAGGATATGTGCAGAGGAAGAGACTGGCTCATGGAAGAGAAATGGAGTGGAGAACAGGCTTGGTGCACTGAAGATGGCAATGGAGAAAGAGGCAGAGGATGGAGTAGCAAGAGAATCAGTCAATCTGAAGAAAAGAAAAAGGATGGACTACGTCCCGCCCAACTACGGTTGGCACAGGAAAGATAAAGGTCATTCACAGAGGAAAGTGAGAAAAAATAGAAAGACCTACAGCAGAAGAATCAGCAAATGAGGACAGCACTCAACGACAAGTCCCAAAGGCTTGCTCTGTTTTCCAAGGGATGTCTGAAGCAGTGTGAATTTCTCAATGCATGCACCTCTCAGAGCAGGCTACAGGGACAGAAAAGAAAAGCATCTGTAGCATAGAGCTTCTCATAGAACAGAGACACTCCAGACCTTCCACTTACTCCTACCTTGTGCTGTACTTGCTAGAATGACTGTCTCTCCCTCCCCTTCATCTGAGCTAGTATTCTGCATGACTGCAAGGATCAGAAATGTCTGAGTTAAGGTAACTAATATGCCCTGAACACTTAGCTGCAGCTGCTGTGCCTGCCTGTCCAGACTGCTTCTGCAAGGCAGACACCTGGGCCACGGCACAGAAAGCTGCTCACCTTGTCAACTGGCTTACCCTTGAAAATGTGACCTTTGTAAGGTGTGGTGTGTGCTTCCACAGACACAGCCCAGGGCTGATGGCTTTGTTTTGTCTTTATAGATATATTGGTCCCTGGTACATCCAGTGGTAAATCCCGCCATGAAGATCTGTGAACCCAAAGATCATCCTGTGAAAAATCTGGCGGTTAACCTTCATGCCGGGACAATTGTCACTGCTAGAATCCCACCAAAGAAGGTCAAAAATATCTGTGGCATACTAAGGAAAGTGCTCAGAGCTGCCAGTGTAGCCCAGGTGAACAACTGTGGGATTTCTCATGTGCATAGAGACAGTAAGAAAGGATGCCACAGGGCTGATCTTACTGGGAAGGTAAGAGAGGCATTCCCAAAAGGAGAGCCATCCTCCAGGGAGGGATGGCTCCTGTATGTCTGAGAAACTGATCTCTGGCATTGAGATAGCACAATTAATAATAAGATCTTGGACCAGGAAACACATTGGTAGTTTGGGAAAGGCTTGTATAATACTTGTGCCTATGATTGTTTAATATACAGAAAGAGAAACACTGGGTAAAAGAACATAGAGCAATAGAGGGATTTATAGCAAGGAATAAAAAAAAGGCAAAAAAAGTTGAGACTACAAATATTGACTGGAACAACAGTGAAACTACTGATATTGTTTGGGAAAAGCCTGCACACAGTTTAGCTAGAAAATTGGGCAAGATTAGACTGAAACAGCCAAGGTGCATTTACATTAACCCAAGAAACATGAAAACCAGCAAAATACCTATTGTTATTAACTGATTATAGAAACACGTTAGAGTAGAAGTCATGACTGCAATATAGGTATTGAAGAATCTATGATTTTTGGGAAAGACAGAAATGAAGAAAAGGTTAGCTAGGATTATGCACATTAAGAGTGAGATGGTCAAATATGTAGCAGCAAAGCTAAAAGAGAATTAACTTGGGTTCAAATCACTTTGGGGAAGAACTGGAAAAATGTTGCCTCTGGGTGTCTGCTCTAGCCCATGGGATCATAAACACTTAAACATGTATGAGAGAGAGAGAGAATATAACTGGGAATTGAGTCAGTTTAAAAGGCTGTATTTTCTGAAATGTAGATTGTGAAATAAGTGCTATTAATAAAAGCAGAGCCTGGTTATTCTTGAATGCAATAGCTAAAAGACTTCATCACCAAATAATCACTAAGCCCCATCAAAGGTGCTGCTATTCTAGCCTTGATTTCAGTTAGCAGAGAGAATTTTACAGGAGAGCTTTATGTGGGGCTTAACAATAGATTGATCATGAGCTGGATAGTAACATGGTAAATAACAGGCAATTTGATTTTGTCAGGAACAAATTGTATAAAGCCAACCTGATTTCCTGCTCTGACACGTAACAAGCCTTGTAGATAGCAACAAAGCACCTTGACTTGTTAGGTTTTGACACTGCTTCATGTGAGACTTCCATTAGCAGGCTAGAGCAATACACCCTGGGTAAAATTCTATGATACAAATTCAAAAGTTTTTGGAACACCGTACTAGTAAAGTAGCTATCAGTGATTAACTGGGTGACTAGAAGAATGCATCAGGATGGGTACCATAGTCACTCATAACTTAGGTTATGGAATAATTTATGCTGTTAATAAAAGACAGAATACCTTCTTGAAAAGCGTGTACATGGTACAGGGGACAAGATTCAAATTTAAACTTATCTAGGTGGATTGGGGAAATAACCTGCAAAAATGTGATGCAAATCAATGAAGATGAGTACAAGGTGCTGAGGAGCAATCGATAGTACTGGCACAAAATGGGAGCAGATGTGTATAGTTCTGCTGAGAATGATACAGGGGGTTACAGTGGATCACAAACTGCCTGTGAGTCAATAACAGTAAATCACCTGTTGCAAAGAAAGCAAACACCACACTGGGATGTATAAATAGGACTGTCAGGTGTAAGACATGTGAAGTAATCCTTTTTCAATTCAGCCTCAACTGCATCAAGTTTTGGAAGCTAAATTTTAAGAAAGATGTGAGTTTCTTGGACTTAGTCCAGAAAACAAAACCAGGAATGCTCAGAGATGTAGAAACCACAACCAGTGTGGAAAGATTGAATGAGCTGGGAGCTCCTTAGCCTGGGAAGAGAAGATTGAAAGAGTTTATGAGGAAGGAGGAAGTGGCCGTGAAGACAATAGCCTTTTTTTGCATCCGTGGAAGAGAGGACAGGCAATAATGGTCTGAAATTGCAGGAAAAGAGATTCAGATGAGACATTGGGGAACATTTTTTGAGGGCAGAGAGAGTAATATAAGAAACAGATTGCTTGAGGAGGTTACGGAGTCTCTGCCAGTAGAGGTTTAAAAGAGCAGGTTAAACACATGCCTGTCAGGAGTGATGGAGGTCTGGACAGCTGATCATCGCTTGGGGCAGAGAGGGACCGTGTGAGGTCTCAAGGTCCCTTCAAGTCCTACAGCTATATGGTTCAGTTCAAACTGAGTGGCTGGATAAATAAGAATGAATCATAACTGAGAGTTTTATTTCGAAAGGGCAAACTTTGTGCACGCAAAGAAACCAGTAAGTCAGCTGGACTTGCGAACTCAGAGACTTTAAAGGAGAAAGAGTTCAGGAATAACTTAAGTGGGTAGTGCAAAATTATTTGGAATTTGCATCCCAGGGAAAGGGAGCAAACTTGGAGGAAATTAATGACCAACTTCTTTTAAAATCTTGACTTTGAAAACATCTCAACCACAAGCAGAGAGCCTAGAAGGAACAGAGGAGGGCAGAAGCAGTGCACTGTCTACAGTATTAACAAATTTCTGAATGCTGCCATCTCTAAATGTGAAGATCAAAGAAGTCATTTATGGTGGCAGTGCAGAGTAGGTATGAGGTGAGTGAAGACCAGATGAGCTGCGAGGCTGAAAGGGAGTTGTGGGAGTTTTCAGGGAACTGTAGATAGAGACTCTTCCTCTTTCCCTTCATCACTCAATACCCTTGCAACCACTGTCATCTCAAATTGCTGATCTGCTCCTATTTCTCCCCACCTCCAACGGAGCTACAAAAGTGCACTCTTTCTACTCTGAACCCAAAGTGGCTACCGATCTGTGCCTCTGGGGCTACTGCTTGTGGTGGAGTGTGTGAAAGTGGGATTCATGCCTCTGGGACCGGAAGCAATGAATCAGGACTGGGAGGGGATGATGTGAGAAAAGGTCTCACTTACTTCTCTGACTGACATCCAGAGGAGCAGAGGGTAGGAGCAGCAGTTTCTGCTGCTCAGAGGGCTTTTTTTCCCCAACAGTAGCAGCCACCCTGACTCTGTCCATGTTGGCAATAACAGCAAGGTTAACTCTGCAGCGCTTGGTGTAGGACAAGAAAGCCATAGGTCTGTGGCCCTTGTATTAACCCCCCAGCAGTCTGCTGCACTCGTTAACTGCCTAGACCACCTGCACATCAAGGCAGCCTTGGAAAGGAGATTAAGAAACAAAGAAAGGTATGTCTTGGGAGGTCAGGAAATGTAGGGATGAAGCGAGAATTGCTGGAACTCAAACTGAGTTAGTCTCTGCAAAGGAAATGAAACAACAGACAGATCCTTAAAACTATAAATGAAAAAAGAAGTGGAGCCTCTGTATGTTGTGAGAAAAATTTGCACAGCTCTAAACTAGAGGGATACTTTGCCCCAAAGAGCAGACATATAGAGTATGGGGGCAAAGTCATTTAGACTAATGAGAATATGTGTACTGAAAAAGCAATGATTTATAGAATCATAGAATCGTAGAATGGTTTGGGTTGGAAGCAACGTTAAAGATAATCTAGTTCCAAGCTCCTTGCCATGGGCAGGGACACCTTCCACTAGACCAGGTTGCTCAAAGTCTCATCCAGCCTGGCCTTGGACACCTCCAGGGATGGGGCATCCACAACTTCTCTGGGCAACCTGTTCCAGTGCCTCACCATCCTTGCAGTAAAAAATGTCTTCCTAATATCTAATCTAAATCTATCCTCTTTCAGCTTAAAATGTTATCCTATCATTACACTCCCTGATGAAGAGAGCCTCCCCATCTCTCCTGTAGGCCCCCTTTAAGTAGTGGAAGGCTTCCCAGAGCCTTCTCTTCTCCAGGCTCAGCAACCCCAATTCACTCAGCCTGTTCTCACATGGGATGTGCTCCAGCCCTCTGATCTTATTCGTGGCCCTCCTCTGGACTTGCTCCAACAGGTCCAGATCCTTCTTATGTTGGAGGCCCCAGGGCTGGACACAGTACTCCAGGCGGGGTCTCAGGAGAGGGGAATTGAGGGGAAGAATAACCTCCCTCAAGCTGCTGGTTATATTTCTTTTGATGCCTCTTAGGATACAGTTGGCTTTCTGGGCTGCAAGTATGCATTGCCAGGTCATGTTGAGCCTCTCATCAACCAACACCCCCAAGTCCTTCTCTTCAAGGCTGCTCTCAATCCATTCTCCTCCCAGTCTGTATTTGTGCTTGAGATTTCCCCAACCCACATGCAGGGTCTTGCATTTGGTTGTATTGAACTTTGTGAGGTTTGTATGGGACCACCTCTCAAACTCGTCAAGGTCCCTCTGGATGGCATCCCTTCACTGCAGCGTGTCAACTCCACCACACAGCTTGGTGTTGCCGGAAAATTGAGGGTGCACTCAATCTCAATGTCCATGTCAACAACAAAGATGTTAAACAACACTGGTCCCAGTACCAACCCCTGAAGAACACCAGTTGTCATCAATCTCCACTTGGACGTCAAGGCATTGACCACAATTCTTTGAGTGCAACCATCCAGACAATTCCTTATCCACTGAATGGTTCATCCATCAAATCCATGTCTCTCCAATTTAGAGATGTGTGGGACAGTGTCAAATGCTTCACACAAGTCCCGGTAGATTATGTCAGTTGCTCTTCCCTTATCCACCAATGACATAGCCCCATCATAGAAGGTCATTAAATTTTTCAGGCACGATTTGCCCTTAGTGAAGCCATGTTGGCTGCCACCAATCACCTCCTTATTTTCCATGTCCTGTAGCATAGTTTCCAGGAGGATCTGCTCCATGACCTTGCCAGGCCCAGAAGTGAGACTGACTGGCCTATAGTTCCCCAGGTCTTCCTTTTTTCCCTTTTTAAAAATGGGTGTTATGTTTCCCCTTTTCCAGTCAGTGGAACTTCACCAGACTGCCCTGACTTCTGAAATATAATGGATAGAGGCTTAACAATTTCATCCACCAGTTCCCTCACAACCCATGGAGGAATCTCATCAGGCCCGATGGACTTGTGCACCTTCAGGTTCATTAGGTGGGCTTGAACCTGATCTTCTCCTACAGTTCTTCATTCTCCCATTCCCTGCCTTTGCCTTCTATGACTTGAGCAGTGTGGCTCAAGCACTTCCTGGTGAAAACTCAGGCAAAAAAATTCATTGAGTACCTCAGCTTTCTCCATATTCCAGGTAACCAGGTCTCCCGTTTCCTTCTGGAGAGGGTCCACATTCTCCTTATTCTTCCTCTTATCACTGATGTAACTAGAGAAGCTTTTCTTGTTGCCCTTGATATTCCTGGCCAGATATAATTCAATCAGGGTTTTAGCTTTCCTAACCTGATCGCTGGCTACTCAGACAATTTCTCTGTATTCCTCCCAGGCTACCTGTCCTTGCTTCCACCCTCTGTGGGTTTCTTTTTGTGTTTGAATGTGTCCAGGAGCAATTTTTTCATTCATACAGGCCCCCTGGCATTTTTGCCTGACTTCCTCTCTGTTGGGACGCATCACTCCTGAGCTTGGAGGAGGTCATCCTTGACTACTAGCAAGCTCTTTTGGGCCCCTCTTCCCTCCAGGGATTTATCCCATGGTACTCTACCAAGCAGATCCCTGAGGATGCCAAAATCTGCTATTCTGAAGTTCAAGGTAGTGAGCTTGCTGTGTGTCCTCCTTGCTGCCCAAAGGATCCTGAACTCTACCATTTCATGGTCACTGCATCCCAAGCTGCCCTTGAGCTTCACATTCCCCACCAGCCCTTCCTTGTTGGTGAGAACACAGTCCAGCACAGCACCTCTCCTTGCTGGCTCCTCTGTCACTTGGGGAAGGAAGCTATCATCAACACAGTCTGGGAACCTCTTGGCTTGCTTATGCTGTGCTGTGTTGTCCCTCCAACAGATGTCAAGGTGGTTTAGGTCCCCACGAGGGCCAGGGCTTGTGAACATGAGGCTGCTCCTGTCTGTCTATAGGCTTCATCAACTTGGTCTTCCAGGTCAGGTGGCCTGTAGCAGACCCCCACTATAATGTCACCTGTCCCTGCCCTCCCTTTAATCATAAGCTCTTGGTCGTCTGCTCATCCATCCCCAGGTGGATGCAAGATGGAAGCGATTCAGAGAGCTTACTCTGCTCAAACCAGGGAGGCCAGGAAATCACCCTCCCCAGTGTGCTAAAAGAACTGGCCTATGAAATCACAGATCTGGTAGATGGGATTTTTAATAAATCTGTCCAATCACTGTAGTTTCCTCTGCCTGGATAATAGCAAATGTATACCCATATTTAAGAAAAGGAGGGAGAGCGATCTAGGCAGCTGCAGGCTTGTTATTTTGGCCTCAAGGGCATAGATGGTTTCAGAGCAAATCATGTTGGAAAGAATAATTGAAGATATAGAACAGAAAATGGGATATAGTGCAATATGCCATTATCAAAAAGTGATTGTGCCAGACTAACTCAATATCTGTCTTTGATAAAGTAAGTGATGTTCTAGACAAGGGAAAAGTAGTAGATCTCCTCTATCTGTACTTCATTAAAATTTGGTATGGTGCCACCTGGGAAATTATTAGTTAAATGAGACAAGGTGAGGCGAGTAACTGGTGGAAGAGGGGAAGGAGGTGGCTGTGCTGGAAGGAGGTTGCTAGGTAAGATCTCAAGCCTTGGTTTTGGGACTAATGCTTTCAGTGATGACTTTTGGCCTAAAATTAGGAGTGGGTTAACAGCCAGTATCACTAATGCCTAGAATCACCAGAATATCATGCAAGGTATTGTAGGGTTTGCGCTAACAGGGATGTGAGGGAATGCTGCAGCATGAAATGCAAGTACACAGATTTGGGCACTGTGAGCGAGAGTATCTTCTGAACACTGAAGGCGTATCAGTTTGAAACAAGGAAACAGAAAACAGAGTTGCTTGTAGCAGTCAATCACAGTACAACTACCAGCTTACAACTCAAAACGACCATGCAAGAGGTAAATGAGATCTTAGGACCTGCCAGGGGAAGAGCACATGCTAGATGCAAGTGGAGTACCATGATTGTTGTACTACGAAGGAGGTGTAAACATCACCTGGAACAGTTTGTGTCATTCTTGTCAATCATTTTCAAGAGAGAAGAATTAAAACTGGAGCAAATGCCAACACAGGAAACCTGCATGATAAGGGGAATGGAGAGCCCATCATGTCAGACAAAATGAGCCTGCCCTGTTCAGTCTAGTCAAATGGAGACTGGGGGACACAATTATTCTCTATAAACACATAATTGGGTCCAACATTAGGGAAAGAGAAACTTAAGTCCAGAGTTCTCACAAAAGTGGTCAGATAAATATGTACTGGGAATTAGATAGTATCTGTCCATCAGAGGAGAGTAGTCCAAGCACAGGTTTTCAAGGGTTACAGCATGGGCAGAGAGCATAAGGTGCTATGACCATGCTGTGTTGAGAGATGAGACTGTATGACACGGCTCTCTGTGAAGCCAAGAGGCAGAGTTCAGTGCCTTGAGGCAACACTTTCTGCTTTTGTATCCTATATAAGCCGGTGAGCAATTTCAGGGCAGTTGGAATTAATGCCTGGATTCCAAGGAGCTGTACCACTGCTGGTAGTATCTAGCAGCATATATAAAGGTGCTGTTTCCATGTCTCATTGGGCTGTGACCCCCCCCCTTGCCTGCATATACAGTATGGATTTGTAGGGATGGTGGGGTGGATGGTGGTCTGAAGGAGTGCCGGAAGGGTGGGCACAACAAAGCAGACAGCCCAGACAAGCTCAGGAGACCCTCATTACCATACCAGGAGGAAGAGGCAGCAGGATCTGCCTCTTTTCCCTTGCTCTTGGGATCTGTGTTCATTAACAGGTACCTATGGCATCCATCCAGCCATGAAAGGAATTGCTTCCTAATGGGAGTGGAGGGGAGGGTGACGTTGCAGCCCTCCCAGCTGGTCCAGTAAATTCTCTTAAAAAACTGTGCTGGTTTCCTGGCATGCGCTGTGCTCAAGGTGTTGCACATCTGTGACAGTACCACAGTCTGTATAGAGACTGGGGTGGTGCAAGCTGGACAGATTTCTAAAAAGGATGAGGAACAGAGATTTATATCTCCTTCTCTCCTGAAAGCAGGCTCTGCATGTGTGTGAAACAGAGTTATAGTGATAAGAGAGCTGTTGATGGAAAGAGATCCACTATCCCTTGTGGGGATAGCAGGGAAAATATCCACCCCATTGCCTTGTGCCTTCAGAGGGAAATCCCACCTCAGAAAACCTGCCACTACCAATAGTGACTGATGGCTCTACCATACTGGTTGCTGGCTCTTTGCTGAAACTAGTGTAAACACCACAGGTGCTGTCGCTGAGAACAGTCACTCCTTCTATCCTTCATCCCCCAGGGATTTGCTCCTGTCATCCCCTTGCTTTAAGCTGGTGAAGAGAGTATCACAGCCACTCTTAGTCAAAAGAGGAGGTGGAGGCCCATCTGGGCCCTTGGTTTGATTTCATATTTATGAAACAGCTTAAATGTCAGCTTGAGTGAAAAATGACACCTTCCCAAGCTTCTCATATTAATGCCCGTGGCTGCCACTGGTTTCTTTAGGAAGGCAGCTTGTGGTTTTTCCTCTCGCTCTCCCTCCAAAGGCTGCAGGGAAAGATGAATTGGGCTGATAGAAAAGACTGCAACTGCTGATAAACTGCTTTGCTGACAGCAGAGGGAGGGGGAGATGGGGATGGCCTATACTGAGGAAGGAGGGAGGCAGAGAAGGAGGGAGAGAGATGAAGGAAGGAAAGAGAGATGGGGGAGGATGGCCTATATTGCAGAGGTGGGAAAATGGTCTAAACTGAAGGTAGAGAGAGATGGGGAGGGAGGATGGTTGACTGTGAGGAGAAAAATAAGAACTAAACTGGCACAGGCTAAGGTGAGGGAGATGTGATGGGAAAATAAAAATCCTATGCAAGATCAAAAAACTACTGTGTAAGCATTAATTATACATGACCATAAATAGATGCAAAAAATGAATAAAAGACAATACACCCAACACCAGCAGTGGAACCTCTTCTCGGGTCTGCGCTGAATGCTGCCCTGGGTTGCTGGAGGCCGTAGATCATCAGAGGGCCTTCTTCTGCAGGTGTGTGTGCATGACACACTGCTGAATCCTGAAGAGAAGCTCAAGGCAGAGCTGAGCCAGCCTGTCCTGGGAGACAGCAAGCCACCTGGGTGTCACTCTGCAAGTAGGGTTAGCTAGCCAGGGCTGGCCTCCTGAAAGTGCCACTCTACATGGCTACGCACTGATACTCTCACAGAGGTCTGATGGAGTTGGTTTGTCCTCTTACCCATCTGCGTGAAGGTGCTGAAACAGAAGAAGCCCACACCAGGACCATATTAGGAGACTTGGGCCTGAAGCCAGCTGGACAAGCAGGTCATACGGGTCAGCAAACAGTGGGGGGTTGAATCTCTCCTGAAAGTGGAGAATTAGGGAAGAGTCCTAAGTTCCCTGGAAAAATAAAATTATCTGTTATTCTTTCTGGGAGGAGTCTGATACAAGTTTCTTTTAATGACAAACCCAGAACCTGTTGGGTTGAGTCTGATCAGTGTTGCTGGAAATGACGGGGATACTGGAGCAGAGAAAGAGTGGGAAAGCAGAGGAGAGAAAACACCCTGTCTCTTGCAAAGGTGTGAGGGGCCAGGAAGTGAAAGAGATTTTTTTGGCTCTTCTGGGTTAGTTCTTGAGGGACATCATTTGTTCTCGATAAGAAGGTGAGGGCTCACTGTGAGTATGTTGGGGGAAGGAGAGACTCTACTGAATTTGTATTCCAGGGGAAAGACGCACCTGCCTTTTACACCAGGAGTCACTGACAGCAGTCTCCAAAGTCGCCTGTGGAGTCTAGTGCTCTCAATGCTAACAGCTGGTCCCTTTTCTGCTGCTGAAGGCTTTCGGTTAGTTTGTTGGTTGTTCTTTTCTTTAACCAAGAGATGTCTCCGAAGTCTTATTCTGTCTGGGTTTACAACACTCAGTACCTCTATCAGCTGTTACAGTGTTTCTTAGCAATAGCATATCACTCACTTTTCAGCATCTCAGTCAGTTCTTGTCACTTTTTTCTCCCTGATTGAGATAGTAAAAAAGTCCTTTTCCATTTCATCTTTATCCTCCGTGGTCAGCTCTGTTTACAGACTCACGTCTTGCTTTTTTCTGTGGATCCCCCTGTGCTATTGGGGATCCAAGTCCCTCTGTGCTGACTCTTGTGACATTCCTCAGCTCTGTTTCATTTCCCTGTTTAATCATCCTCCTTCTTGCCGTGGGTCGTGCTAGATTGGTTCTTGACATCACATTTATATACCATCTGCTGACTAATAACATGTAAGGGCTTGATTTCCACTAATAACGAGTCGGTCTAGCTTTAGACTATTTAGAGAAACTGATTGCTTCCCAGACACGGGCATGCAAGTCTGAGCTGAACACTTCTCTTGTCACCTCTGTTCTCGCTCCCCAGGCTCTACAGCACCCACTTTTAACAGCATAAGGGAATTTTTTTCTTCATATTTTAGATTCTTTGTTCTGCTGGTAAACTCAACTAGATCTGTTTATTTCCTCCCTGCTGGAAAAGCCTTATCAAAGTCCAGGAGAAGGTCTCACACCTTTATGGGGCTCAGCCCAGCTGTGGAAAGCCTGCCTCAGAAGGGGATAGCCTTTCTCTCCATTAAGTGGTCCTGAGTAGACTTTTGGTGAAAAAGCCTAGTTCTGTACCAGGGAATTAGATACATCTCAGAAAAGTTCCCTGATAGTTCCCTTGAAGCTGCTTGGCCTGCAGTGCTCTGCTTCCGTACAACAAAGCTCTCTTTCCCTCTAGACCAAGGCATCTGTATGCAAGCTGCATGTGGGAAAAAAACCCTGGCCCATGTTAAATCACAGGCTATGCCTAGGAGTCCTCTGGGATGCTGCTGGATGGCCTGGGTCAAAACCATGCCAGGAGCTGTGCCAGCAATTTGGCAATGTGAATGGCTAAGTTCCAGTTACCAGGAGCACTCCCTGTGCCTATTTAACTCAGTAGCCAGAAAGAAGATCCATTTGCTTCACAGCACCAAGAACCTTGAGGCTTAATACCAGTTCATGCCTCAGTCCTGGTACTGAAACATTATACCAAGCTGCAAACTTTTACTCAGGATCAGGATTTCAAAATCCAACCCAGAAAATGACAGGTGAGTGGATTCCAGGAGCTATGTCTTTCCTCCTTGTTTGTCCTACTATACCAGTCACTTCAGCAGCTTTCCTGGGAAAGAAGTTAGTTGGAACAATACAAATTAGACAACATGGTTGGAAAAGGAGCCCCAAACTGAAGTGGAGAATCACATCTAATTTTATTTTCTCAGAAAAACCTCTCTTGTGACTGCAGGGAAGGGTAGCATCTTCCACTTGGAGACAGCATCCTGTTGCCTACTAGCAGACTCCAGGACGCTGAAGGGCACACTGTGAAAGGGGGTGGCTTCCTCATCCTGTGGCACTGAGTAACTGGCAGCAAGGCTACATGCCGTCCATATCCAAATGTAGATCTGAGGCACCAGCCTTCTCCCATGGCTGGTGGCCAGGAGTGGCAGGAGGTTTTGGCTCAAGTTTTCCTTCTCCCCTTAGCCTCCCTCTCCTCCATACCCCTGCTGCAGACCTGCAATTACTCACTCTTCCCACACAGCATGTGCCTTACTCTCCGGGGGACCGGGGAATTATCAGCGCTAAGTGCTGGAAGGAAAAGAAGTGCCAGGGCTGCAGCCGTGGAGTGAGAGGGGAGCTAATTCTGGGGATAAGCACCCCTGGGCCCCGCTCTCCCAGCAAATCCTCACCGGTAGCCTCCGCCTGCGAGCAGCCAGGGAAGCATGCAGGCTCTTGCTGTCTCCAAGTGGAGCTTTTACTCTAGCTCCCACCAGGCGTGCTGGCTAAGCCAGGCGAAGGACGCAGCAATGCACAATCTGAAATTACCTCAGCACTTGAGCACACATGAGCCCTAAACAAACCCCAGCCTAATGCTCAATCCCCATCGCTCAAATCCTAATTAAACATCGACCAGTAATTCTTCTGTTAACCCTCTCTAGTCAGGGCCGAGTCAGGATCTTTTGAATTGGGCCTTTGGGCTCTTTACGCTTCTGCTCTGGATCCCCTACCCACAGGATTTAATTAAAGTGACCCATTTTATGGCTGGGAAGGCAACAAAGAGTAACCCTCTACTCCTTCCCACATTGGCCCTTCTAATAATGTTTGACAGCATTGGCAATATTGCTCTGCACTTTGAGGAGCTGGGGAGAGGAACTATAAGATTCACAGGTGGACCTTTTCCTCTCACCTTTTGTATATTGCTTTTTCTTTTAAACATAAAAAAAAGTGCTCTATGTCTTCTTACCCTCAGGGCAAGCTGGCACTGGCTTGGGAACTCATGGAGAAGAGTGAGCCGGTGCCTGCTGTCTAAAATTGGTTTACAGGTGGGAAGGCCCACACGGTATCAGCTGCCTCCTGTTTCCTCTGGGTAAGCAAAGGAGCACAGGTGCCTTCTGATGAGAAACAGGTCAAGTATTTTTGCTACAATAGCCTTCTGTCAGAAATGAGCTTTTATGTGATGCCTTGAAATTAGGATGTCATCACTGATGTTTTTATTTTGTCGATTGCAGGAAGGGAAATAGACAGAATTCCAAACAGAAGAGTACCAGGATGGAAGAAAGAGGTTAGACAATGTTTAAGCAGTACACATTATTATTCTGCCTTTTAAAATGTCTCAGTCATTGAGAAATAAGCATTTCTTAATAAAAATGAAGGATCAAAATTAAATATAGTTATAATGTTATTATAATTAGTGCTCTTATTGATCCAGAACGTTATATCTGCATTTTTCCACTCTACTTAAAAACAGATTATCCAGGTTATGTTTTTACCCAATTCCAGGCAAGCTCTTTTTGGTAGGCCTTCTTTTGTGGTGGTCATTCCTCCTCTTTCTGCAGCACTTGGCTCTGGAACTGTGTTTTAGGAAGCTGTTCAACTCCTGTGGAGAACAGACCGTGTTTAAAAATGTATTTGTTAAGACATTTGCACCAGCAAGAGATGATATATAAATTAACCAGGATACTAAAGACTGGGATGGATTAGCCCCTTGCAACCACAGGGAAGAAAAGAATGCAGTCATGTTGGAAAGCAGCAAAGAAACAGCCTGTTATTTTGTGACCTGTAGGAAGGATCCAGGAACACCAAGACTCTGATAGGGAAGTTTGTTAGTCTCTTGGGATCACTGTCAGCCCTGGTTATAGGTCTAGCTAGGATCCAGCTTTGCAAGCCCCTCTGCATGTTACTAAGCTGAGTCTCTCCTCTCCCAGCCTCTGCACTGCTTCCTTGCACAATGAGACTGGGCTGCAGGAGTGTGTAATTTCATGTGACGTTCTCTAGTATTAATATCTCCATGTGCAGCAGTCATTGCAGCGAGTATTTTTTATTTTAAATGGTTAATATTCATCAAATGTTTATGAAAATACTTAACCCATAATGATGACAAACACAGTGCCTAATAAAGATGGAAGTGAAGATCCTCTTTGTGAATATGTAATCAGAAGAGTAAAGAAAATTACATTAAAAAGACTTCATTATGCCATTAAATGTGTGAAATGACTTTTTCTTCTCCATTTTAATTTTAGCATATTTCCTTTTTTTTTTTCATTTTAAATATCTCTGACACTTTCATGAGACGGGTACATAAAGAGAGATTGGCTGCTGTAACAAGACCTCTGGCTGGCTGGCAGCATCCATCATTCTCATCCAAATTTTCATTTCATTTGTCACTAAGAAAAATCAACACCATTTCTACCAATGATTGCCATTTTTTCCCTTTGTTTTCCTTAGGGAGATATCCTTATTACTGCTCCATATGCAACATTATTCAAAACCCTCTGTAGGTCCAGAGCCATTCCCCACAAATCAGGGGCTTGCTGGTGTGCAAGTATGTGTATTGTCTGACACCCTGGCTCTTGTAACTGCCACATGAGGAACTAATAGGGTGAATCTTTACTGTTTGAAATAAGAAAAGCAAGGCCTTTTGATAGACTCCTTTAGGGCTGTGTACTGATACACACACGTAAAAACAGGTCACACTGTAGGTGGCATGTGTTTCACCACCTAGGAAAGCTGCTCAAAACTTCACAGTACCAGATCAGTCCTAGATGTGCAAGCTCCCATCTTGCTGACACACATCTTGCTATATTGCACTACGATGATAAATCCATACAGCTTGAAGGAGGGAACATAGTTACCTATATAGGGGCTATGACAGACTTCTCTGGGGAGAAGGTGAAAAAGATGCCACTGACCACAGATCTGGTGACAAAAAAAAAAAGGTTGATGAGAAAGCACAAAGCTAGATGCACCCGAAGGTGTGGAAGCCTCCCCAGCCTGCACGGCCCAACCTCACTGATCAGCTGGGGAGAAGAGGCTGCGCGGTTCGCTCAGCACATGTGCTCCCAGGAGAGGCCCATGAAGAAATCAGCTATGGCTTTCTTTTAAGAAACAAGGAGAAGGAAAAAGAAAGTATTTAGTTCAGTTGTGTACTAATTACAGTCTTAATTTAAACAATTAATGTTAGCTTTTGTCAAGAAACTCCAGTGGCTCTGTATCTGTATTTAACATACACCTGTATTGCAACAGTGCTTCAAAACAAAACATGTTCTTTTCTGTTTAGGCTCTTCTGTTGTACTCATCTCTATGGCAGCCAAACAACATACACCTCTGCTGCATCACCTGAGGCGTGTCCTATATCTAGATGTCCAGGGAGCAGGTGTGTCTGCCCTTACCAGGACTTTTTCTGAGAAGTATTACAGCTGACTGTGGACCTCTTCCGCTTTGCAGAAGAAATGTCTCTTTGGTAAGCTAGGCTTACAAAGTACCAAATCTGATGTCTCCCAATTTGTGAAAGATTCGAAGAACACTGCATTTTTTTGTAAGCTGTGTATTTTCAGAAATGTGGCCTCAATTGTGTGGGGATGTTGTGTCCTTTCATAGCATTGTCTTGCTAGCTCTCCCTCCCAAAGTTCAGGAGGGACTTTGATGGGAGGTGAGGCAAGTGCAGGTATTCTTTGGATAAACAGCTTGTGAAGAAGCCTTGAAGAGTTATGAGGGGGAGGAGGGCCCACAAACCAAACCAGTAATGAAGAGACTTTCCAATCAAAATGTGATCAAAGAGGCTGCTGCCTTCTCCCAGCCTACTCCTTTCCAACTGAAACAGCTGACAAATGGTTAGGCTGTGTTTGCAATTACAGTTCTCTGAAAGTGATAAATTATTGTGATTATTCCTAAATACAGGACTTTTACATGTATAATTAATACATAGAAGAGAATATCTGGTAAGTGGTAGGCCACATTCCAACTCCATTTACACCATAATAGATCTGGAGTAGCTCCAGCTGCCCCCATTCATGGAAAGCTGCTGCTAAATTGGGCTTGCACACTTGGAGTACCTTGCAAAAGTCTTCCCTGACAGAGCAAAGGAGACCACAGTACAGGTCATGGTTTTAGTCCCCATATCAATTCTAAGGTCTCTCTTTCCCAATGATCTGCTGACAACCTTCTGCAACAATAAGGTGCAACTTGTCTCTTATATACTGCACTGATATATCCAATAGCAAGTTCTAACCTACTAGTTTCAGACTCTAAGTGAAGTCTAGCCCTGAAGTCACCTTATTGCAGGTGAAATACGTGTGCGT
The DNA here is from genome assembly GCA_013400615.1 of Syrrhaptes paradoxus. Taxonomy (NCBI): domain Eukaryota; kingdom Metazoa; phylum Chordata; class Aves; order Pterocliformes; family Pteroclidae; genus Syrrhaptes; species Syrrhaptes paradoxus. Next base: position 199,027 of record VZTO01002289.1, read on the forward strand.
GGACCATGTACCGAATCACCTGTTGATTGTGACAAAAGGACAAGATGCACAGCCTCTGTCACGAGAACCTGCCTTCTTTCCTGTTGTCCATTGGCAGTGAGGAAAAAACAGTCCTACATTTCTTCCAGCTGAATGCCTCCCTAGAGCATGAGTGCTGTGCTCAGAGATCAAAGTCTGTGATGTAAGGCTGGCACTAACAGCAAAAAAATCCTCTAAATGCAGAGCCAGCATAAGAATAGGAAAAGGAAATTGTACAATAATATAGTCTCCTGACACGGTTACCCATTAATGCCAGCTTTAAAGGTTAATGCAATTTAACTTGCTCTCAGATATTACTCTGAAATAACATACCAAAGCCGCCTCTATAAGCAGATAACAGATAAGGATGCTTTATGATAAACACCCACAATAAAACTGCAGAACTTTACAGTGTTATGCTCACAGGAGTGGCAGATTTCCCTTTATTTGTGCGTGTGTGTGCAGAGGAAAATGAGAGAAGAAAAGAGAGGAGAGGAGAGGAGAGGAGAGGAGAGGAGAGGAGAGGAGAGGAGAGGAGAGGAGAGGAGAGGGGAGAGCTGGAGGAAGAACTCTTGGCTCTTAGACTATCAGCTCGATAAATCTGTCTTCTGTGCATTGCTTCTTGTCAATACAATGGAAATGGATTGACACATTGACACATCTGCTGCAAGTTGAGTTTCCTTCTACACTGGCAGAAACAAAGGTGCTGCTCTACAAACCACCCATGAGGAAATTTGTTGGGTTGTATTTGCTTAGTTGTCTTTTGACAAGGCAAACCCCATCAGCTTTACCATGTAACAGCAAAATATAGAGCTCTCTCTCCCCTCCATCTTCTTTCTTAAAGCTTCAGTGTTGAAGTTCTTCTTCAAAACAATGGCTAAAAAAAGGCATAATCATCTTTCACTATGGAAAGTGTGAGGCAACTTAATGCAAGACTTACTTTGTCACCTTGTGGAATACACGAAAGATACATAAGCACACACTGCCTGGGGATTATTGGAAGTTCTCATTAATATTCTTAAAGCAGTTTGAGATCTTCTATTACATTCTTTCACAGGTTAAAGGACAATATATGCATGTCTGTGGGACAGTGAAATATTTTTATTAAAAAATATTAGCCATAAAAATTTAGGGCTCAAGAAAGACACTGTAGCTTTTGTATGTCAAACACATACAGGCACACACACACATAAAACACACACATGAACACACAAGCACATAGAGAGTGCTTATTCTTAAATTACTAGGCAAAAAGCACTGTAGCCTGAAGAGAAAACCTACAAGTTCTGTTGCAAAGGGTCTCTTCAGGACTCACGAGGCAGATCCACTCTCCCTGCCCTCTTTGCACTCAGAGCCTCTCCCCCTCACCAACACGACACTGTCAGCCCTGCTTTAGCCAAAACGACGATATTAGGAAGCCGTGTCAGAGACTTGGCATGAAGCTGAGAGGTCGCGAAAGCCAGCACACTGTGATTTTGTACAGATGTGCCTTGCCTCAGCTTTCTGACTTTCCATTATTCCTTTGAATTACCTTTTCTACAAAGCTGATTATGTCTTTACGTTTGCAGGGCGCTTGAGTTTTTTTCTATCTCCAGAATTCTCTGTTGTTCCTCAGGATGCTTTCATTTTTCTGTTCAGCATCTCCCTTTTCTTCCTCACATTTTCTTTGCCTTTTTGCTGGAATATGACATTGCCTTGAAAAGGATTAATGCAATTCCAGGATATAACAGGCAAGGGTATTTTCAGAAAGAGAAGTATTTTAGTAGTACACTGATATGACGGACTGAGGAGATCTCAGTTAAAATATTGTGGCAAATTTGGGTCACTTCCGATCGAAAAATGGAAAGTGGCATATAGTAAAGAGTTGTGAGAATGATTAGGGGAAGAGACAGACCTTTAAAAAGTGTGTGTGGGACGCTCAGTTAGACTCGCAAAAGAAAGATGAGAAGGCACACAGTGTCTCTTCATAAATAACCTCTTTGTACATACCAGGATGGAGGATTGTTTCAGATGAAGAAAAGCAGTGATAAAAGATCAGATAAGTATAAATTAGCTTGGAAATCAGGAGAAGGTTTCTGAACTTCAAAGGAATGAAGTTCTGGCCTTCCATACAGGATAGAAAGTGCAAGGAACCTAAATAATTAAAAAGTAGAGCTTTCTGAGTTCATACAAGGAATTACACTGCATTTATATTTTAATTAATTGATTTCATGCTTCAGAGCTCCCACTGACCACTATTGGGGTAAAAAGGAAGTCCCTTCATTTCCTAGTCCTTTATTCTCTTAGATGTATATGTAAGGGTGGGAGGAATGTGGAGTGGGTAGGGGGCAAATTGATCTTCCTTTGAAGCATTAAATTACCCAGACAAGAAATCAGCCAAGGCTAAAGACAGGATGGCAGGTGGGTTATGCTCGTGCTCCTAGTGGTACTGCCTGACTGATGTGTCTTGAATTAAAAGCATTGACTGGATGTGGGATCAGGAAATAATTTTCTTCTGGACTAAAAGCAAGGATTGTGTAGAGTGATTGCTCGTTTGGTCTTTCTCTACAGCTGTGTGGAGCACCATCCACTCACAAGAAATAACTGAGTGTGCCCACCCACCTGCACACAACTGCAGGAGTCTAAGATCTTCCCAAGGTTCTTCATCTATCCCATTGTCTTCATTGGACATGTTATAGTCCCTGCAGTATTTGCTCTTTTGCATCAAATGTTGTAAGTTTGTGGTGTTTTCTGACTTAGAATTGGAATAGGGGCTAACGCAGAGGTTGTTGCTGTTTCACAACTTAATGTCTATTTCATTGTTGATTGCAGTATTTGGAGGCTGGAATTGATAACCTATATGGTTGCCTTCTGTTCTATGTCTTTTCAATGAATATTTTCTCTCCTCTTCATTTTTGCCACTACCTTTAAGTTATTTGGGTTATTTTCCTCTGTTTTTATTCTTTCTCCCCTTTTTTTTCTGCTTTGTTGACCTTCCTCTTTTGATTTCTTTGCCCATTCTCTGCAGGTTAATCTTATCTTGTCCTACCGTTCCTGCTTTCCTCCTTCTGCCTGTCAGACTTTTTCTCTGGAGTTGTCTCAGTTGCAGCTAAAACATAGCTCCTGGCACCTGGTAGAAAGAAAAAAGACATAACTTTCACTTCCTTTTTTTCTCATCCCTAAGGAATAAGCCTTTTAATGTACACACACTGAGTGGAGGCATGCCACACCACTGCCACGTCATTCCTTTGACCTTCATATCTGTCTTGGCAGTTCTGAAATGAGGAAGCAATAGATAATCTTTGTGCATGTGTCCTGGCTAATGATAAGCATCAGACAGAGAAGACTGCATCTCCTGCTTGATGTTCCTATGCTGAGAAGTTCTGCTGAGTAGTAGCAGGCTTGTATCATATTTATTCATCTCACATGCCTGCCAAGGTGGTGGAGCTGTGGGCTTAGGTATACTAGGCTTCTGATGATGCCCACAAACTGCTTTTCCATGGTAGCCTTTTATTTTGGGGAATAAATCCTTCTTCTTTAGTGCCTTTTCTGAAGAACAGCAGCACAAGATGTATCCAAAGGACCTGCTAGCTATCTTGGTATCCCATTGCAAAGACCGTATCAGTAGGACCAGTTCTGAATTATTCCACAAAAATCTTTGTATTATATTCCATGGGAAGTTTTGAGTTTGCAGAAATAAGATGTTTTTATTGTAATGAACGGGGTTCAACAACGCTTCTGTTTAGAACATTTTCTCAGAAAAGGAAAGAGCTCTGCTGCAGAATATCTATTAAACAAGCACTCATTTTATGAGAGAGACACAATTTCAGGTCCCCATTTTTTCTTATTCAGACCAAAGACTCAAACCCTATGTGAACTGCATCTCACATAACTCCCCCAGTTACAGTGTTATCTGTGAGTAGCTAAACTCTAATTCAGAATGACAAAACACATCATATAGCAAGAAACTAAAGATGATGTAAAACACAGACACCCATTTTAAACATAGGTCTGTATACATTGTGTCAGAAACAGTACTGAGGAGAGAATGAGTAGGACACATATTATTTCAACAAGAAGAAAAAGGAAAAAGGACATGAAAACACAGAATAGCTTTTGGATAGGAATCCAGGCTACAAGAAATAGTGAAGGTAGGAAAGTAAGAGATGCTGGAAAAAAATAGAGCCTTCATTCCTTGATAGATAATACTTCTTTTCACCACAGAAATATGAATTAAAAAGGCAGAAGGAATACAGTCTTCAGCAGTACATTAAGGAAATTGGGTCTTATATCCAGTCTCGCTGCTTCATCTCTTCTTTCTTTTCAGATTATAGTTTCAGCCTTATGAGACACTTCCTGCTTCAGGAAAGCTGTTTCCAGAGTTTTTATCTGACTTACTTTAATCAAGCAACCAGAGGAGAAATGCCCTGCGAGATCCCATATAGCATGCAGCAGGAACCTTGGAGCTACTCAGTTGAAACAGTTCAATTCAGCAGCCGAAGAACTGGAAGAGAATTTCACACCGTCCTGCAGGGTGATGGTTCATAAGGGGATTTTTGAGTGGGCCCAACCTCACATGTGCAAATGAACGACGAGTGAGTCAATGCATGATTTCTCAGTGCTCCTGCATAGCTTGTGCCAACTCTGGCTGTGGAGACAAGAGCGAGAAACGTCCTCTGGCTCTTTGTATTGCTGAGAGGCAGCATATTCTCAGAGGGAATCCGAACCTAACAAGACAGCCCAAAGCAATGTCTGGGGAAAAGGCAAGTGCACGCAGTGCCCTAAGTTCTGTAGTCAACTAGAGAAGGAATGAAATCACATAATTTCTGTCCCTTCTCCGAAACATTTATGCCTTCGAATGTCAATGTGGCTGCTGAGCCTTCAGCTTGCACATCCCTCAGGCTACAGCAACCACCCCTCCAGAGGCTTTTTAAAGAGCTGAGTGATTTGTTAGAGCTGTTCTGAAGCAAATAGATTTAAGTCCTTTGTGCCTGAAACCGAAACTTCCTTAATTGATGAAGCAGCAGGAAAAATATCAGGAAAATTCTGATGTTCTCTAGCTGCCCAGTGCCAAAAGAGCAAGAACAATGCCAGACATATAACCCATTCCACCATTTTCTGTCCTTTCATCAGGTCTTTTTCCTGTATAATGTCATGAATGAGAAAAGAATACACTCCAGAGGAGCTGGGTTGCAGAGAATCAGAGGATGGCAGGCATAACTGGCAGATGGGGGTCAGGACAGACAGACTTTTAGAGATCCTCTGTTAATATTTTTGAAAGACCCTGGCTTGCTTTGCCTTTACTTTTTGTGGCAATTTCATACCTGTTCTGAGACAACTGCTTTCTCTGTGCTCTAAATCCTGCTGATGCTAGGACATCACATACTGCATTTCCACTGCAAATCAGGAGCTTAATGCCCTGGTGAATGAACTTGGGAATTGTTCTCTCTATATAACTTTTCTTCTCTTGCATGGCCTCAGGAGAATTCAATATTTTTTTTTTAAGTCCTAGAAATTGCCTCCTTACAGACTTGTAGCTTCCAACCACCGAAGTCCCGTGTGGCACTTCTTAATTGTCCATATAAATTGCTTTCTATTTTGGACACCATTAATATCTCAACAGCATCTGCTTCTCCCTTCTGGGCACCACCAACTGTGCATGAAACTCCCCCCAAAGAGACCAGGTAAGAACTCTTTTCCATTGTTGAAAAAATAAAGAAATAAAGGAAGTTACACTAAGGACAAGCTGACTTCCCATCACGCTAAGCAGGTGAAGATTCAATAGGGTCTGGTATTAAGCCAAGAGAAAGAAGATGCCAAACAGGAGGAATCTGTCTGTTCATAGCCACCCTCCAGACAGAATAAGGACCATGGTGCTCAACAGATTTCTTCACCAGAAGATGATTCATTACACTGCTTAGCAGCAGCAACTCTGCACAAGACCTAGACAGGAAATGAATGGCTGTATAGGCTGAAACTGTGAGAGGACTCCAAAAGATGGCTAGGCGACATTTCTTTTTCAACTCTTTTTTTGCACCTTCCACTCTGCAATCTCAAAGCACATTTACAATTGACATTGACTAGTCTACAGTTTGCTGCCTGGGAGAGTCAGGCATCATTCACCCTATTTTACTGATGAAGAAAATGAAGCAGAAAGAGGGAGATCAAGTGATGTCTTTGCTATCTCATAGCAAATCAGAGGCAAAGCCAAGAATACTATTGATATGTCCTGACTTTCTGAATTAAGCACAAGACCACCTTTCCTAATGGAAAGTCTGCCAGAAAGTCTCTGCCAGAGACAAAACTTCTGTTTTGAAGGTAGTTGAAAAATGGCCTTCTGGGCACACTTGCCACCATCAGGCACTCCAAGGCATCAAAGGACTAGATGTGCAGTGGAAAAGGTCTGTTTTACCGGTGGGCTTACGTGAAACAGAGAATTGTGCTCCAAGCAAGAGTGAAGACAGGGCAATTTGTATTAGCAAACGGAGTGAAAAGAGTGTCTTGTTTTTTTCTTCAACATAGACGTCTCTTTGAGGAAGTGCCTCTCCCACACCCCTTTCTGGAGATTGCTGGGTATCTCAGAAGGTGTCCTACTTCAATATTATGTCTCCCACAGTCCTCCCCTTCTGTCTGCCAGCCTGACCTTTTTTTAGGAGATATGGCAAAATCTCTGCCCAACCGATATGGCTGCAGGCATGAAAACAAAGTGTGAAAAACTGCCAGACACAGTGCCAATCTTATTATTATGAGTCAAAGCTGCATTTTCCGCTAGGCATATAATTGTGCTTTGGACTAGATGTGTATAAATTGAAGATTGGCTACAGCATAAATGTTCATTAGATTGAAACTAAAACAAAGCTAAATTATGAGAGAGTCAGAGAGGGAATATATTTTCCTATGCACTGTGTTGGCAGTGCCATCTCAGTGCCTGTGCATTATGCTGGTTTTATGTCTCGGTTTGGAAGGAAGGGAAAAAAAAAAGATGTGACATGGAGGAAAGAGGTGCTCAAAAAGAAGGTGTTGATTTTCTTTTCATTAGCCACACTGTTCTCTCCTTGCACTCTCCCTTGCTATCTGTTCGAGCTCTGAGTGTTAAACAAATTGCTAATGCTGAGGTTGGGAGAGGTGGACCACAAGTGCTGGAAGAGGGGAAATCAGGTGATTTACTGAGAAAAATGGAGAGAAGTTGTGTGTGCTGTTTTTCTTCTAAGAGCCCTTCAATGCCACTTTTTTTCCAGTATGGCTTAATATTAGCCAAGAAGATTCTCTTAGATTCCCTTGCTGCTCCTAGTTATGACATGAACAGCTTTCGTCTCGGTATTTCTGATGAGGGAGTCTTCTTCTCACAGCTGCCATGCCTTAACTCTCAATATACAGCACACATACCCTGCTCCCTACTTTTGGTACGTTTGGTTTTTCACGTGCCACAAGGTGCAGAACTTTGGATCCCTTTACCATGCTATATTTGCTGTTCAGTGTGATAAGAACCTTCTTCGTGTTCCCTTTGGCCTCTTCATCACCCTTCCAGTTGTCTGGCTTGGTTCAGACCAACAGCTGACAGTAGGACACATCTAGAAAAAAGTATGTGTCTTTTGTCAGTCTCCCTTACAGCTTGAAGGTCCACACCCTGTGTGCTACATGATAGTCTAAGACTCTTTTGGAGGCTGTGTTTTGAAAGCATTCTGTGCTACTGCTGTTGTGCTCAGCCAGACATTCAACAAAACATTATTTGGGGTTGGAAATTGGTTATACTTTCTTTTCTTTCTTTCATTGGATACTGTGAGTCGGATGAGCTTTTATGAAAGGTTGGACATGGTGAGTCATTTCAACTTCTATGTCTGTAAGTATTATTTTATAGCATCTAGTTACTTTTGTTATAGGTATTATGAGATAATAAATAAATAAAATATTATGACTTAGTGACTGCAATGCTGATTCTGTTAACAGGCTTATTCTCCCTCTGTTACCTATATTTGTTTAAAGTGGCTGCATTTAACATTTATGTAGGCTTTGGTGCAGAGAAAATGTGTTTGTCCTAAGGGATCCTTACAGTACTAACAAACAGCTACATCATCTACAGAGGCAGATATTGCTAAACACTGATACAAAAAGACATCATCTAGGTCACCTAAAATAATTTTTACACACTTGTTTTGCAACAATCCTGTGAAAGTTAATCTGAGTTTATCCTTCTGCCTTTCTGTTGAAGGCAAAGAGGTTCAGGCATTACCCAGGCACTGGTGGAAGATGGATGCCATTACACTGCTCTGATACAGCTCCAGCAGTATAGATTGCATTACTCCATTCATGGTACACAACGAAAATTAACTTTCTTCACTCATCAGACTTCTCTGCCCCACTCCATCAGTGGATTCCAGCCTGAACATGGGCTTAATCATCTTCCCCTAAGGTCACAGAAAAATCCAGTGCCAGCATCAGAACAGGAGGAGAAAAGAAAACAAGGAAAATTGGAAAATCTTCTTTCTAGTCTGCCTTATGTTTATTTCTTATTATGTGGCTTTAGGCTTCACCTCATTATTTCACAGAATCACAGAATCACAGAATGTTAGGGATTGGAAGGGACCTCGAAAGATCATCTAGTCCAATCCCCCTGCCGGAGCAGGAACACCTAGATCAGATCGCACAGGAACGCATCCAGGCGGGCTTTGAATGTCTCCAGAGAAGGAGACTCCACAACCTGTCTGGGCAGCCTGTTCCAGTGCTCTGTCACCCTCACTGTAAAGAAGTTTTTTCTCA